>JAJIBD010012664.1:0-33827 GCA_021461705.1 Cryptotis parvus | reverse complement strand
TGGCTTTCCTTCTGCATGGAATGCTTTCCTCCCTTGCCCCTCCAGTGTCCCAGGATACTGAGAGAGTGACTATGGGGTGTTGGGAAAGGTTTCTGCATGGCCAGAATTGTAGTCTTCGGTAGAGGGATATAGCCATTGCATGATGACTAAGCACTGTGTGAACCTATGGATGAATACATACTCCAATCTCTCTTTTTTCCTTTTGATCCTTTTGAAGATGCTTTCATTTGGTCAAATCAAAACCAAAGCCAAAGGGCAAGAAAATTTGTTGATGCAGTCCATAACAGGTCAGTCTTCTAGGCAAAGAATCAGTGTGGGGACTGGTGGAGATCAGGAGGTGAACATGGTAATTATTTGGAATTATACTGGAAAGCCTTGGTTTTATTTTTTTAATTGAATCACCGTGAGATGCACAATTACAAAGTTATTCATGACTGAATTTCAGACACAGAATGTTTCATATGTTTCATATCCATTCCCTTCACCCAGTATACATTTTCTGCCATTTTCTGCCATGAATATCCCTATATCCCTATTGAGATGTTTCCTCTTACCTTCACCACTGCCTGCCTCTATGCTAGACACTTTTTTAAATCTCTCTTTCCTTTTTTTTCCTTTTAGGCATGGTGGTTTTCAATATTGTGTACTGGAAAACTTTGTAACTCACTTCCTTCAGATTGCCAAAAATGTTGCCATCTCTGTACAGTATTTAACCCCATATGGAGATGTTACTGGTGCCGCTGGAGCAAATCGATGATGAAAGGGAAGACAGTGACAGTGATACAGTGATCCTTTGTTATTTAATTTTAATGGGGGTAGGGCTGGGGGCCATACCCAGCAGTGCTCAGGGCTTACCCTTGGCTCTGTCTCAGCAATCACTCCTGGCAGCATACCAGGGATCATATGGGATGCTGAGGAGCAAACCTGTGTTGGCTGTGTACAAGGCAAAGTGCTCTACCTGCTGTACTATCGCGTCATCCCCGTATTTCCCTTTAAAACTGATCTATCATGTTTTAGATTATTATAGATTTCCAATGGTATAGTGTAACACAACTCTCTGTGTATATTATTCAAAGTATCTACCACCAAAGTCTGAGGGTCATTCCAACATCCAAAAAACACTTTTGTACTCATTTCTCCCAATCTCCATTCTCCAGTAACCATCATATTCTTTGTATTTTTGTTCTGTTCATTTGCACTGATAATATTTCAGATGTGACTGAAACCATATTGTGGTCTTTCATTTCATTACTTATTTCATTTGGTACAGTCACCATAAGTTCCTTCCATACAGAGAAGGCCATGGAAAAGGACACTATATGGATTGCTTGGCTGTGCATGTTTAAAATTTAATGGTTCTACAACCATATAGACTGATTCTGTTCTGAATTTCTTCACTAAATATCTTAGAAGACTTTATGTGTTAGGACACATGGATCGACCCTCATTTTAAAAATTAAACTTTTCATTTGAAGAGCAGTTCTTACTTATGTGGAATACAATACTAGATCCCCAATAGATACATGAAGGAGTATACAGTATTGAATTCAGCATTATTATGTTTTCCTATATACACTCACCTATGATAAAGTTCAATTATATATTAGGCACAGAAGGAGATTAACTGTAATAACTAATAGTAAAATAGGACAGTTTATTTGTTAGACAGTTTAAAAAATTTTTTTTTTAATTGGGGAACTGTGATTTTTAATACTGCTAATGATTGGGATCCTTACTTCAATACCATATCCTCCACGAGACTGTCTACTTCCCTCCGCCATTGTCCCAGGATCATGGAACTCCAGAGCTGAGCTCCCCCAGTCAGATCTCCCCCATCTACACTCCATGGTAGGCTCAGCTCTGTAGTTCAGTTCTCAGAAAACAGAATTTTAACAACAGGCTAATAAGGTATTTCAAAATATCTTGTTGTGTGTAATAGTTTGATAGCATACTTGACCACAGGTGACTTGGTCACCTTGGATCGTAAACTTCCATGGGTTGGGGAGGACAGCCATAATTGCAGATTTTTAATAACCGTTTTATTTAAGTACTGGAATTGATGATATTGTAACTCATACTTTTCATGCGTACATCATACCAGCAGCACACGTATCACCAGAGAGCTTGCTTCCCTCTACTGGTGACCCAAGTATCCCACCTCAGCCATATAAGCCCAAAATGTTCCATTCTGATTACTTTGATCATTTGTTGTTCCCTTACTATGTTTCTCATTTTAATTTCATATTTGGTATAGATTTATCCTCCTACTCTTTCTTCTCTTTCTTCTCCTCTTCCTCTTCCTTTTCCTCCTCCTCCCTCCCCTTCTCTTTCTTCTCCTTATTTTGTGGAGGTGGTTACAACTACACACAAAGGTGTAATTGCATTTTCTTACGGAATTTTTAATCTGAAAAAAAATAAGTAAAAATGAAAATGGCTTAGGGTTGGTAAAAAGGTTAAGGTGCTGCCCTTGAATACAGTTGACCCTAGTTTAACTTACTGTACCACACGTGGTCGGCCAAGCACCACCAGGAGTTATCCCTGAGAACAGAGCCAGGAATAATTCCTAAGCACAGGTAGGTGTGGCCCAAAAACCTAAAACAAAAAAAATAGCAACAAAAAATTATAAAGAATTATCTCCTGTCCTTCACCCTGTTTTCCTCATTAGTAAGTTATTGCAAAACCAATAGAGCCATATGTATTTTGAAGAGCACTTTTTCATATGCCTTTTGACCATTCATATTTCTTCTTTTTGTTTCTGTTCATTTCTTCTTCCCATTTTTCAAGGGGTTGGCTATTTTCTTCTTGTAAAGTTTTACCAGTGCCTGATATATCATGGTTATTAACCCCTTATCAGATGGGTGTTGGGTGAATATTCTTTCCCAGTATGTGGGCTAAAAAAGTGCTCTTAATCATTAATCATCAGATGCAAATCAAAACAACAATGAGGTATCATCTTATACCACAGAGACTGGCACGCATCCCAAAAGAGCAAGAACAATCAGTGCTGGCGTGGATGCAGGGAGAAAGGGACTATCATCCACTGTTGGTGGGGTACTGACTGGTCCAGCCCTTTTAGAAAACAATATGGACATTACTCTAAACACTAGATATTGAGCTCCCATTTGACCCAGCAATACCACTCCTGAGAATATACCATGGAGACCCAAAAACACACAGCAGGAACACTATCTGCACTTCTGTTTTCATCACAGTTCTATTCACAATAACCAGAATCTGTAAATAACCTAAATGCCTGAGAACAGAAGACTAGCTAAAGAAACACGGTAAATCAACACAATGGAATACTATGCAGCTGTCAGAAAAAGATGAAGTCATGAAATTTATCTTCAAGCAGATGGATTATCATGCTGAGTGAATTATTCAGAGGAAAAATGTCAGATATAGAATGACTGCATTAATTAATGGAATATAAGTATATACCAGTGTTCTACTAATTGTGGGAAATGGTGATTCCAGACTAGAACTGAGAGTTGAATGTACACAAAGAGACTTACATGATAATCCCTAAATGTCTGTAGGGCAAGCCACAATGTGTAAGAGAAGAGAGAGAGAGCAAAGAGACAGAGATACACTCATTGTGGTATAATAAAATATATTTTAAAAAGAGACAGAAATACAGAGATAGAGAGACAGAAGAGGCAAAGTTGCCTGCCTTGGAGGCAGGCTGGGGAGCTGGAAGGAAATTTGGGGACAATTCGTGGTGAGATTTGGTGGTGGGATTTGGGAATTTGGTGGTGGGTATAGGGCACTGGTGGAGGGATGGGTGCTGGGACAATGTATAACTGAAACCCAATCACGAACATATTTGTAATTGTATTTCCGCACAGTGGTAAAGTCAATATACACAGTATTTCTATCTCCACAAAAATCATTTAGTTTCCTCTTTTAGAGGTACAACCAGATTTCTCCTTAATCTTTCACTGCACTAAGATAGTGTTCATTTCTGAAAGTAGATCACTGTATCACTGTATCACTGTCTTCCCGTTCATCATCGATTTGCTCAAGCGGGCCCCAGTAACATCTCCATATGTCCTGTCTCATGCTAGTAGAGCCCAAGGGCATCTGCTTGCTCCAGGAACATAAAGAGTCTCAATCCATTCCGGAATGAGGTCTATAATTGTTATTGGTATTTGACATATCAAATACAACACGGGTAGCTTGCCAGGCTCTGCCGTGCAGGTAGCATACTCTTGTAGTCATCTCTAAGTCCAGCATTTATTGATGTACCGCGTGGCTGCAAGAGTCCGCCTCATTCAAAAATCATAATGAACATGCTCCTATGTTCATTGCAGTACTTAGAATAATAACCAGGATATGGAAACAACCAAATGGCCAACAACAGATGAATGAAGAACTTGGGGCACATTCATCCACCGTTGGTGGGAATGCCTCTGGTTCAACCTCTATGGAAAGCAATATGGAGATTTCTCCAAAAGTAGAAGTAGACTCCCATATGATCCAGCAATAGTACTTCTTGGCATCCATCCCCCAAAAAACACAAAAAGCATTTTCTTATAAAACTGATTACCAAGCAGAAAGAGGAGGGGTAAATAAAGACTGAAGGCCAGAATAGAGTGACATAGCAGTGGTAGAGTCATAGGCATTTTAGTGGTGGGGATACAGTGATACGAAGTATCATAACACTTTTGTAATCATCTGACCTAAACTGCAATAAAGAAGCCAGGAGTATTTCTTTCTTTTATTTACTTGGTTTGGATTTCGGGGGCCTCACTTGGCAGTGCTCAGGGGCTGCTCTTAGGTTTCAATTCCTGTGCTATCTTGCTGTTCTCAAAGCTTGATATGAAAATATTTTATTTAAATGAATTTTGGGGGCCAGAAAAATAGCAGATAAGTTGCTTGTCTTGACTGTGGCCAACCAAGATTCAATCTCTGACACCACATATAATTTCCCAGGTCCCTACAGAAGTGATCCCTGAACACAGAACCAAGAGTAAACCTTGGGCACTGCCATACATGACCCCAAAATCAAAAGAATGAAAAGAAATTAATTTAGCATTTTTTAGCACAGGTCTATAGTCAACTGGTTGATTTTCATTTGTCAGTTCATGTATGTTTTGAGTTTTGAGGTGGTTATATTTTTTCACTAATTACAAAAAATCTGGGTTCACGAAACAAATCTAGGTCATGTTCATAGCTCTAGATTCCAAAATTTTTTTCTTTGCTAAAATTCTTATACTTTAATATTTGTTTTTAATGTATTTTCAGTTTAATTGAAATAAAATAGACTTATGTTTATCTTGATTTTTGGCTTGATAACTACATGAACATTGCTGATATATTATTGTTAATATATGTTTTAATATGAAAATTATATTAAAGTAATATATTAACTATATCAAATGGCATTATTTGATATGCCAAAAACCAGTAACAATTATGGACCTCATTCCCATGTCCTGAAGGAATGGTTTGAGGCGCTTCCTGTTCCTAGAGCAAACAGATGCCCTTGGGCTACACTTGCTTGCAACAGGACGTATGGAGATGTTACTGGTGCCTGCTCAAGCAAATCGAACAATGGGAAGACAAGCGATACAAGGGAATATATTAACTATATATGTTTATATACTACATTAATATAGTAATTACACTAATTATTTTTTAAGTATTTTATTCTACCACCGTGAGATATACAAATAAAAAAGATATACAATTAAAAAGTTCATGTTTGGGTTTTGGTCATACAGTGTTTCAGTACCCGTCCCTCCACCAGTGCCCATCTCCCACCACCAACATCCCCGGTTCCCTCCCCTTCCCCAGCCCTGCTCCATGGCAGGTTCTTTATTTCTTTCCCTTTCTCTCTCTTTCTCTTTTCCTTCCCTTCCAGACTATGGATTACAGAACATACAGTAAAAGGTTGTCATGTGTATCCTTTTGCCTCTATTTAATGCTCAGTTCTAGGTTGGCATTAGTACCCTCGACTATTATTAGCACCCTGTTCCATTTTCTGTCTTACCTAAACTCCTGACTCCACACGTTTGTGATAATTTCCACCTTTGACAAGACCTCCTGATATATGTTTCACTTGACCTTGGATATTGGTATCATAATATGTACATATATATTTATGCCATGCAAATAAATGCAGTCATTCTGTATCTGTCTCTCTCCTTCTGGCTAATTTCACTCAACATAATCTTCTCCATGTCCATCCATTTATAGGCAAATTTTATAACTTCATTTTTCCTAACAGCTGCATAGTATTCCATTGAGTAATTACACTAATTATTATGTGGATAAATGATTATCGCAATATGACTAGTTTGTTATGTATTTTACTACTTTGGTTATTACATGTGAGACAGGTTACATATGTTTTCTGAAACTGCTATAAGAAATGTTCATACAATCCAGAAAATACATCTTCACTCCCATGTTCATTGCAGCTCTATTCAATAGCTAAAATCTAGAAACAAAGTTCCCGAGAACAGATAACTGGATAAAGAAATTGTGGTACGTACACACAATGGAATACTGCTCAGCAGTAAAAAAAAAATTAAGTCCTGCAATTTTCCATTAAATGGATGGATCAGGAGACTATCCATTGAATGAAATTAGTCAGAGGGAGGACAGACACAGATGATCTCTCTCAAATGTCTGATGTAAAGAAATGTTGTAAGGGAATAACAAAGCCCCAGAGGCAATAGAAGCAAAGAGCAGAAGATCTGTTCTTCAGTAGGAAGCTTGCCACTGGATTGGAGGTGAGAGAAGGGAAAATTTTGGGAAGGGATCACTAGGACAGTGGTATCACTGTATCACTGTATCACTGTCATCCCGTTCATCATCGATTGGCTGGAGTGGGCACCAGTAACATCTCCATATGTCCTGTCTCATGCTAGTAGAGCCCAAGGGCATCTGCTTGCTCCAGGAACATAAAGAGCCTCAAATCATTCCATCAGGTCATGGGAATGAGGTCTATAATTGTTACTGGTATTTGGCATATCAAATACGACACGGGTAGCTTGCCAGGCTCTGCCGTGTAGGTAGCATACTCTTGTAGTCATCTCTAGGAAAATGTCTGCTTTATGGGCAGGCTGGAGGAGACTGGAGGGAAGCATTAGTGGAGGGAAGTGACAGTGGTGAAGAGATTGGTGTTGGAATATTCTATGCCTGAAAATTAATCATGAATAATTTTTAACTCTGTGATTCATGTGATTAAAACTTCTAAATTATCAAAAAATAAATGTGTATAAGCTTGGTAGATAAAAACAACAGAGATTTATTCTTTTATAGTTCTGGATACCAGAAAGCTGTCATGAGGGTGTTGGCAGGGCCATGCCACATCTGGAGTCTTTAGGAAATGACCTTGTCCTGCCTTTTCCAGCTTCTGGTAGCTGCCAGAAATTGTTGACTTACAAAGCCTGTGGCCGTATCACTCCGATATCTGCAATGTCTTACATCACCTTCCCTGATGTGCACCTTTTAATGCATCTTTCATTTTTTTAATTTTCTCTAGGGGCTAAACCAAATGGTGGGAAGGATGAAGCTACTCATCTCTCTCTCTCTTTCTCTCTCTCTCTCTTCTTTCTCTCTCTGTTCTAGGAATTTTATCCAGGGCTTCACACATGTAAGGCAAGTACTCTGCTTCTGAGAGACTTGTAGTTGGATGTAAGGTTCATATGAATAATGCATAATGCAGACCTTTTGCGGACCACCATTAACCTACTGCACAGGTGTGGTAAAAACAATAACAGAAAAATTCATTGGAAGGGTGCTTGGGCCACACCTTGTGGTACTCAAGGTTAACTCGCAGCTCTGTGCTCCGGATCATTCCTGGTGGTGTTCAGGGATTACAGATGAGGTTCTAGGGATTAAAGCAGGATCGGCCACACGCGAGGCAAGGCCCTTATCCCCTGTGCTATTTGTCCAGTCCCATTTTTTTCTTATGCAATTTCTCCAGCACAGTTAAAAACTCTCCCCAATTAAATTTCTTTTGCACCTTTGCTGAAAATCAGTAGGATCTGTTTCCATGGTTCTGTTTCTAGGTTCTCGCCTGTTCTGTTCATCTATGTTTCCACCCCTCCACCAACACCACAGATTTGATTATCTTAATTATATAAATTATATAATAACTCTTAAAAGAAAGTAGACTGATTCCTCCCACTTCTTTTTTTTTCAAAATTATTTCGACTATTCTAGTTCCTCGGCCTTTCCATATAAATGTTGGGATAAACTTATCATTGTCTAAACTATGCTCCTGAAATTTTGATAAGAATAGCACTAAAGCTGTATGTAAATTTGGGAAGAGTTACATCTTTACTATATTGTGCTTTTATTTATTTATTGGGGGAGTAGCAGGTTTGTGGGCAGTATTGTCATTCATTTATATGAGAAAAAAATTTTGAGCAACTCCTGACCCAGAAAGTAACCTACAAAAGCATGCCCCTTAAACCAGAAAAGAAGGTGAGTGGCAGACAAAGCTGTATTGTACCCTGGCCCCACCTAGCGCTGAGAGCTGGAATTTCTGTGAGCAAGGACATGCTGTGCACAGCCACATGATGGGGGCAAAGCCATTGGCTTGTGCCCTGAGAGACAGACCTCAGCCACAGGAGAAAGGCCCAGTCCTCTTTGGCATTGTTTGGCATGTGTGCATGTGAGGCAATCAGGAGAGGCTCTGGCAAGACACTGGTGATTCCAGACAACTCACACTTATGAAAATCACTGTATAGAGCACAGGCAGTGGGAAGGTTACATGATTGGCAGTGGGTCGGGGCTGAGAGGTGGTGGTCTGGGGGCACAAGAACAGGGTGGGGTGCAGGGGTGGCGGTGGGAGCAGAAGGGTGGCAGATGGGCAACACAGTGAAGAGTATGTCTGGGTGTGACTATGTTTGAGATTTTCATTTCCTTTTGTTTTTTTTTATTAAATTACTGTGAGATAGACCATTAAAAAGCTGCTCATGATTGGGTTTCAGTTATACAGTGTTACAACACCCATCCCTCCACCAGTGCCCATTTTTCACCACCAACGTGCCCCGTTTCCCTCCCACCCCCAACAACCTACCTCTACAGCAGGCTCTCTCTCTCTTTCTCTCTCTCTCCTTTTGCACATTGTGTATTGCAAAACAAGACACTTAAGGGTTATCAAGGATATTAATTTACCTATGTTGAGTACTAAGTTCTAGTCTAGCATTACCAATTCCAATTATTACTGTCAAACTGGTCCCTTCCCTTTCTTACCTATGCTCCTTCCCACATACGCTTGTGCTAGATTTCCTTGACTTAGAATATTAGTCTCATACTGTTTTTTTTTTTTTTTTTTTTTTTTGGTGTGGGGGTCACACCTGGCGAAGCTTAAGAGTTATTCCTGGTTCTGCACCCAGGAATTACTACTGGCACTACTCAGGGGACCGGAGGATGCTGGGGATTGAACCCTGGTTGGCTGCATGCAAGGCAAACACCATACCTGCTGTACTATCACTCGGACCCACATACTGGTTTTTTTTAAATCCCACAAATGAATATAAGTAATTCTATATCTGTCCTTTTCCCTTCTGACTCATTTCACTCACCATGATCCTCTTCGTGTCCATCCATTTATAGGCAAATTTCATGGCTTCATTTTCCCTAACAGCAGCATAGTACTCCATTGTGTAGATTGTCCACTTGATCACTTGATCACTTGAATCCCTTTATTCATCGATTTGCTTGAGCGGCCGCCAGTAACATTTCCATTGGACCCTATCACATGCCAAAATGACTGTCACGTCAGATGGAGGCGTGGTCGCCCCTTCCCCCTCCATCTTGTCGGAGCCTGGTGGTCCTGCCAGGGAGCTGCACGCCGGCCAGCAGACAGGGCCTCACGGATGGCTGGGGGAGGGCTGGCGCCCGGCTCGCGCCGGGCCTAGCTGGACGATGGAACCCCGAGGAGGACAGATGGGTTTTGGGGAGTGGGCCCGTCGCCTCTGGGGGTCCCGGAAGCAGCCGGATGAGACTCCGCCCATCACACTAGCCACCATTTTTGCTGTCCAGACACTGGGAAACTGCCTCACGACCAGATCAACAGAGCAAAGCCAGTTCGAGCCCAGGTCGCGCCGCCTCTCTGCGGCGCGCGGTCCACTAAAATAGTGAAACAGTCACGATCACGATCACGATCTTCCCGTTGATCATCTATTTGCTAGAGCGGGCACCAGTAATATCTCCATATGTCATGTCTCATGCCAGTAGAGCCAGGGGCATCGGCTTGCTACAGGAACATAAAGAGCCTTAAACCATTATATTAGGTCATAGGAATGACCTAATATAATTGTTACTGGAATTTGGCATATCATATACAACAATAGAAGCTTGCCAGGCTTGTCGGAGCGGGAGGCAAACTCTTTTAAACACCTCCAAATAAAGCACTTATTGATGAACCGCCAGGCTGTGATGGGCTGGTCTGCTGGGTGGAGTTCTGACGAGAGGGAAGTCCAGAAGTGGAAAATGGCGGCGCCCGTGGAGTGAGGAGCGGTGGTCTGGCTTCTTGTGAGGCTCTGCCGAGGTGGTGGGCCAGGGCTAGAACCCGCCATGCCTCCCGACTGCCTCATGAACGGCTTTGCACAGGTAGAGCAAGGAACAGCTCTGCCCCATGTGGGAGAGTCTCTGGACCAGAATACCTGGGCCGGATTGAGGAAAAAGCTGCGGCAGGGTGGGTGTCGGTGATCCGGGCTGTGATGGGCTGGTCTGCTGGGTGGAGTTCTGACGAGAGGGAAGTCCAGAAGTGGAAAATGGCGGCGCCCGTGGAGTGAGGAGCGGTGGTCTGGCTTCTTGTGAGGCTCTGCCGAGGTGGTGGGCCAGGGCTAGAACCCGCCATGCCTCCCGACTGCCTCATGAAGGGCTTTGCACAGGGAGAGCAAGGAACAGCTCTGCCCCATGTGGGAGAGTCTCTGGAGTTTCTCTCAGTGAAACAGTAATGTCTTTTAATGCACTGCATTCCACGAAGAGCAGGAAACTTTTTTTGGGAAGGAGATATAAAGAGGAAAGAAATGACATACAGAACCCGCCAAGTGGTTGAGGTGCGGGAGGGGGAGGGAGGTGGGGACATTGGTGATGGGAGATGGTTTTGGGCGGAGGGTGCGTGTTGGAACACTGTAGAACCAAAGCTCTACATGAGCATCTTTCAATTAAAAAAAGGTGGAATCTACCACAAACATGTGGGAATCAGTGGTTAGGTAAGACAGAGAAGGGAACAGTGTGCTAATATTTGTCAAAAGTGATAATACCAGCCTAGAACTGAGCATTGAATATAGGAAAAAAGATATACATGATAATCTCTAAATGTATGTATTGCAATCCACAATGTGTAAGAGAAGAGAGAAAGAGAGAGAGAGAGAAGAGATAAAGAACTTGCCATAGAGGCAGGCTAGGGGGGGGGAGGGGGAAGTGGGGACATTGGTGGTGGGAAATGGGCACTGGTGGAGGGATGGGTGCTGGAACACTGTATGACAGAAACCCAAACATGAACATCTTTGTAATTGTATATCACATGGCGGTGTAATAAAATATTTAAAAAAATGACTGTCAGTTGATGTACCACGGTTTCTTTATCTAATCATCTGTTCTTGGGTACTCAAGTTGTTTCCAGATTCAGCTATTATGAGTAGTGCTGCAATGAACATAGAATTGCAGATGGTGTTTCTGTTGTGTTTTGGGGTCTCCATGGTATATTCCCAGGTGTGGTATTGCTGA
This sequence comes from Cryptotis parvus, assembly GCA_021461705.1. NCBI lineage: Eukaryota > Metazoa > Chordata > Mammalia > Eulipotyphla > Soricidae > Cryptotis > Cryptotis parvus. The sequence goes on along the minus strand of JAJIBD010012664.1, from coordinate 22,124 downwards.
GTCAAACGGGAGCTCAATTTCTAGGTTTTGGAGGAATGTCCATATTGTTTTCCAAAAAGGCTGGACCACTTGGCATTCCCAACAATGAATGAGAGTCCCTTTCTCCCCACATCCACTCCAGCACTGGTTATTCTTTTTTTTTATATGCGCCAGTCTCTGTGGTATGAGATATCTTATTGTTGTTTTGATTTACATCTCCCTGATGATTAAAGATGAAGAGCACTTTGTCATATGCCTTTTAACTATTTGAATTTCTTTGAGGAAGTTTCTGTCATTTTTTTTCCCCATTTTTTATGGGGTTGGATATTTTTCTTGAAAAGTTCTACCAGTGCCTTATATATCTTGGATATTAATCCTTTATTAGACGGATGTTGGGTAAATATTCTTTTTTTGGTCGGGGATTATACCCAGCAATGCTCAGGGGGTTCCAACTGACTTCACACTCAGGAATTATTCCTGGTAATGCTCAGGGGACCACATAGGATGCTGGGGATTGAAGCTGGTTGGCCTGGTGCAAGGAAAACACCTGCTGTCCTATAGCTCTGGCCATTCAGGGTAAATATTCTTTCCCAATCCGTAGGCTGTCTTTGTATCTTGGTCACCACTTCTTTTTGAGGTACAAACACTTCTTAGTATCACTGTATCACTGTCTTCCCGTTCATCATCGATTTGCTCGAGCGGGCACCAGTAACATCTCCATATGAACTGGCTCATGCAAGTAGAGCCCAAGGGAACCTGCTTGCTCCAGGAACATAAAGGGGCCTCAAACCATTCCATCAGGTCATGGGAATGAGGTTTATAATTGTTACTGGTATCTGGCATATAAAGTACGACACGGGTAGCTTGCCAGGCTCTGCCATGCGGTTAGCATACTCTTGTAGTCATCTCAAAATCCAGCATTTTTTGATGAACCGAGCCGGTCTGTGATAGGCTGGTCTGCTGGGTGGAGTTCTGACAAGGAGGAAGTCCGATGTGGAAAATGGAGGTCCTCATGGAGTGGGGGTCGTCTGGCTTGTTGTGAGGCTCTGCTGGGATGGCGGGCCAGGACTAGAACCTGCCATCCTTCCCAGGCACCTCATGAGCGGCTGGGCACAGTGAGAGCCAGTAGCAGCCCTGCCCCATACACTTCTTAGTATCAGGTAGTAAACCATGTGTTTATCTTTGCTTCCACTTTCTTGGTCAGTGATGTTTCATCTATGAAGATGCCTTCAGGGCCAGAGTGATAGTCATCAGTTTATCTAAATCTTCTTTTGAATTGTTTTAACAGCATTTTGAAGTTTTGAAATTAAAAGGACTGTACAGGTCTTACTGGTTTGAGGCTCTTCATATTCCTGAATCAACCAGATGCCATTGGGCTACATTGGCACGTGATAGGGTCCAATGGAAATATTACTGGCGCCCGCTCGAGCAAATCCGATGAATAATGGGGTTCAAGTGATCAAGTGATTCAAGTACAGGTCTTGCTATGTTTACATTTGGCTATTTCTTTTGAGCAATATATGATATTGTATTTTGAATTTTTTGTTCAGGCATTAATTGCCACTTTGTAGAAATACAATTTATTGGCACTGGGAGACTACTGAAAGAGATGTAATGTGTAGTTTGCATATGAGAGGTCTGGGTTTAACCTCTGGCACCCCATGATCCCCCGAGCATCTAGCTAGGAGTAGCTTCTGGCACCACTGGGGGAAGGAAGAAAGGAAGGAGAGAAAGAAAGGAGGGAGAAATGAAATACAACTGATTTCTGTATTCTTTTTAAGAATAAAAAGTGAGTCTAATGAAATAAAAAGTGAGTTTAGTAACATCTTACTAAGCTAACGCTTTAGCCCTAGGAATTATTTTGTAAATTCCTTGGCATTTTCAGTGTAGGTCATCATCATGTCATCGCCATCTAGGGATATTTTTCTTTCTTTCTTTTCAACAGGTATGTCTCTTTCATTTATTTTCCTGCATACTTGTATAGCTAAGAACTTCCAGCACTATGTTAAATTAGGAGTGGTAGAGACAGACGTCTCTGGTCTTGTTCCTAATCTGAGGAGGAAAGTCTCGCACCGTTAAATACCTTTTCTGCTATGTTTTTGTAGCCAAATCACAGTGGTTTAGCTGTGATTTATCACAGGACCCAACTAAATCACAGTTGGGTCTGTTAAATGATTTTCCTACACTGATTGATAATTATGCGATTGTTCTTATGTTTAACCTGATGAACTACATTGATTTATTTTCAGATATTAAAACTGTCATGCATCCCTGTGATAGACTCCGCTTTGTAATTCTTCATAGATATTGTTTAATTTTTTTTCTAATATTATAGAGTTTTCCTTCTATGTAAGTGGAATATGATTTATAAAAAAACTAATTTGGAAATCTAGATGATGCCAGATAAATGAAGAAAGCCAAAGAAGCATTTTCTTCTCCTCTGCTTTCTGGGGGAAATCTGTAGAAACAGTGTTAAGTTTTTAAATATTTAACAAAATTTTCAAGTGAAACCACAAGACCTTGAGATAATTTCTAGGGGAGCTTTTACATTGCAGATTCAATTTATTAATATTTATGGGGCTATTTATTTAACTTTTATGCATTGATTGAGTTTTTATTGAGTTTTTGAGGGTTGGTAATTTTCAAGAACCCCTTCAGTTTTGGTCATTCTTAAAATTGCCAAAGGGTATTAGACTAATTCTCCCTTGATGTCTGAAGGATCTGTAGTGAGTCATCAAATTATATTGGCATTAGTATTTAGAGTTTCTTTCTCTGTGTTTCTGAACATTTGGCAACTTTTCCAATCTTTTTCAAAAAGCCAGCTCTTTGTTTCATTAATTTATTTCTGTTGTTTTACTATTTTCAGTTTTATTGATTTCTGCTTCTATTATTTTTATCCTTTCCTCAGTTTGCTTTAACTTTATTTCCCTCTTATTTGTGTATTGTCTTAAGGTTGGAAATTAGATTATTGATTTGAGAGCTCTTCTTTTTTTCCAGTACAAGCATTTTTTTGGCATTATGAATTTCCTTTTTTAGAAGTGCTTTAATTAGTCCCACACTTTCATTATGTTTTTTTATTTTTATTATACCACCGTGAGACATACAATTACAAAGGTGTTCATAATTGGTTTTTGGTAATACAGTATTCTAGCACCCATCCCTCCACCAGTGCCCCATTTCCACCACCAATGTACCCCACCCCTCCCACCCACTCCCAGGCTGCCTCAATAGCAGGTAGCCCCGTTTCCTTTCTTTCTCTCTCTGTCTCTCTGACTCTGCATCTCTCTCCCTCTTCTTTTACATTGTGGCTAGCCCTGCAGATATTTAGAGTTTATCACTTAAGTCTCTTTTGTCTTTGATTTGAGGGTTACTTAGAATTGAGCTTTTAATTTTCCAGTGTTTAGATACTTTCCTGTTATCTTCCTGTTGTTGATTTATAGTTTTATTCCATTGTAGTGACAAATACATTCCACTTTATTTTAAGTGGTATTGCTTTTGTTTTGGGGGGCACACCCAGTTGTGTTCAGAAATTACTCCTGGCTGTGTGCTCAGGGATCACTCCTGATGATTCTTCGAGCTGCAAAACAAGTGCTGACATGCTGTACTTTGTCTCCAATCCCATATTTTAAGTTTTTTTAAAAAATATTTTATTATACCGCCATGAGATGTACAATTACCAAAATGTTCATGTTTGGGTTTCAGTCTACAGTGTTCCAGCACCCATCCCCCCATCAGTGCCCACTTCCTAAGTTTTTTTTTAATTGCTGAGTTTGTTTATGATGCAGGACCTGGTCTAACATGGTGTGTGTTTCATGAACACTTGAAAAGAATGTGTATTTTGTTTCTGATTTTGGATGGCATATTCTGTAAACATTAAATTGGGTCTTGTTGATTGAAGATATATTTGAGTTCTTTCATATCTTTGCATATCTTTTCATCTAGTAGATCTGTTCTTTCATATCTTTGCTGATTTTTCATCTAGTAGATCTATTCTAACTCTTCACTCAGTCTTCTCTGACATTTTCCCAGAAAGGAGATTTGGGGCATATGGTTTCAACTTAGCTAGGCAAGTATATTTCTGACCCTTCTTTTTAAGGGTGGGGTTGGATCCATATTTTTCCCTGTGGTATTTGGGTGGAGCAAGTTATTTTAAAAACTTTTCTGTCTTGTTCATCTTCCTCATATTCCTGATTCTATGGTTAAAGAGACAGACTTTTTAAAAACACGTATTGTCTTCTGTTCTATGGCACTGAGGTTGTTTCCAGATTCTGGCTATTGTGAATGGTTCTGCAATGATGCAGATAGTGTTTCTGCTGTGTGGTTTTGGGTCACCAGGGTCTATTCCCAGGAGTGTTATTGTTGGGTGAAATGGGAGCTAAATATCCAGTTTTTTGGAGGAATGTCCATATTGTTTTTCCAAAAGGGCTGAACCAATCAGCTTTCCCACCAACACGAGAGTCCATTCTCCCTCCATCCTACCAGTACTTGTTGTTCTTGCTCTTTTGGATGTGTGTCAGTCTCTGTGATGTGAGATGATATCTCATTGTTGTTTTGATTTGCATCTACCTGATGATTTTTTTTTGCTTTTTATTTTGGGTCACACCCGGCAACGCTCAGGGGTTACTCCTGGCTCTGCACTCAGGAATTACTCCTGGCGGTGCTTGGGGGACCATATGGGATGCCGGGATTCGAACCCGGGCCGGCACAGGCCGGCCGCAAGGCAAGGCAAACGCCCTACCCGCTGGGCTATCGCTCCGCCCCCTCTACCTGATGATTATTGACGAAGAATACTTTTTCATATGCCTTTTGGCCATTCGAATTTCTTCTTTGAGGAAGTTTCTGTTCATCTGTACATCTACACAATGGAATACTATGCAACTGTCAGGAAAATGAAGTCATGAAATTTGCCTACAAATGAATGAACATGGAGATTATCATGCTGAGTGAAATTAGTCAGAAGTAAAAGGACAGATACAGAATGACTGCATTCATTCACTGGGATATAAATATATGCCAGTGTTCTACTAATTGTTGGAAGTGTTAACACCAGACTAGAACTGAGCATTGAATGCATACAAAGGGATTTACATGAGAATCCCTAAATGTATGTAGGACAAGCCACAATGTGTAAGAGGAGAGAAAGCGTAACAGAGAGAGAGACAAATAGAGAGAGAAAGGGAAAGAGAAAGAGAAAGAGAAAGAGAGAAGAGAAAGAGAAAGAGAGAAAGAGAAAGAGAAAGAGAGAAGAGGCAAAGTGCCTGCTGTAGAGGCAGGCTGGTGGAGGAGGGAGGAAATTTGGGGACTTTGGTGATGGAAAATGTGCACTGGTGGAGGGATGGGTGCTGGAACACTGTATGACTGAAACCCAATCATGATCATGTTTGTAATTGTATATCTCACGGTGGTATAATAAAATATAATTAAAAACAACAAACAAATTAATTAATTAATTAAAAAGCACATCTATTGGAACTTCTGGTTGCCAACTGGAAATACAGGGAAATTACCACCACATTATGATTCCTCAAATCCTGATGTCTCTTTCTGGTGTACTATCTTCTCTGAACTACCTTTCAGAGGAATTTTTTGTGACACTCTTAATTACAATGTTCACAGGTTTGGATTCCACCTCACAGGAAAGATGGGAAAAAACAAATCTACTCCATTTTCTTAGAAGCATGAGGCTTTTAAAAGGCTACTTTATTTTGCAGGTGTGACTTTTATCAGTGTTTGGCACTTTTATCACAGATATTTAATAAATATTTACATAATAGATACATAAACACGTAGACATATAATAGATATTACTATCTATTGATACTCAGGTTGTTTTTCAATTTTGACCACTGATACTTTAATGACAGCCCGGATCATCGACACCCACCCTGCAGCAGCTTTTTCCTCAATCCGGCCCAGGTATGCTGGTCCAGAGTCTCTCAGACATGGGGCAGAGCTGTTCCTTGCTCTCCCTGTGCACAGCCGTTCATGAGGCAGTCCGGTCATTCCCATGACCTAATATAATGGTTTGAGGCTCTTTATGTTCCTGTAGCAAGCCGATGCCCCTGGCTCTACTGGCATGAGACAGGACATATGGAGATATTACTGGTGCCCGCTCTAGCAAATAGATGATCAACGAGAAGATCGTGATCGTGATCGTGATACTTTAATAAGCACTCATTCAGTAAACATTTGCAAGGAAGGAGTTGGTGGTGTGAATAAGTGGTAGAGTACATGTTTTGAATATGTGAGACTCTGAGTTTCAACCCTTGTATTTATTGCATGGCCCTCTGAACATTGACAGGTATAAGTGAGTGTATGCAAAGGGATTTACATGATAATCCCTAAATGTATGTAGGACAAGCATACATTTATAGAGTGAACTCCAAAAAAGAAGGAAGAGACTTTGAGACTTAAGGAAATAGTTCAGTGGCAGGACTCTTGATTTGAAGATATGAGGCCATGACTTTGATCCATGACATCGCCTCCCCTGAGCCTCCTACTGAGGATGATTGGTGATGCTGCTGTTTCTGGTCCCTGTGACCGCTGTTAAGAGACTGTAACAAAAAATGATTAACAAGAAAACCAGTGTAACAAAATGACCACATTATTGAAGAACTAGAAAAGAGTCTTGTCTTGTCTTCCCTTGTTCATCAATTTGCTCCATCGGGTGCCAGTAACGTCTCCATTCATTGGGAATGAGGTTCATTATTGTTACTGTTTTTGGCACATTGAATACACCACGGATAACTTGCCAGGCTCTGCTGTGGGTCTGGGTTCATCCCAGGCGGCCCAGTCTTTTTCTATGTCAGACATCCACCATCCAGGGCCCACGGGTCAGAGCCCTGGGTGTAGACAAGCCTATCTCCTATCTGCCAACACAGCCGGGCACCACAGCCACACCTGCAACACCTCAAGAGGCAGGAGAAAGTGTATGCTATCTAATAAACCACAATGTTTTATTTATCTATGCTCTGAAAGAAAGGACAATTGCTTTTCCTAAAATGGAAAGGAAGGCAAAGGAGAAGAGGAGGATAGGAGTGAATAGGGAAAACTCCAAGTAATGACTTTCCTGTGCTACCATCTTTCCATTTAAGTCCAGCAAGGTTATCAATTCATAGTTCTTCCTACTTCTTTTTTTCCCTAATTAAGGTCTGGGTTAGGGTTCTTAAGCAGTGCAGATGTGTCAGAATAAGCAATTCTGCCATCACCGGCTCTCATCAAATATTTTTAATAAAAAATAAAACCATGCCATACAGGTGCAAGAGGGTTTCTTTTTTTCCTTTTTTGGGACACACCCAACAATGCTCAGGGGTTACTCCTGGCTCTGCACTCAGGAATTACTCCTGGCGGTGCTCAGGGGACCATATGGGATGCCGGGGATCGAACCCAGGTCAACTGCATGCAAGGTAAACTCCCTACCCGCTGGACCTCCAGCCCAGGTGCAAGAGTTTGCTTTAGTATTTTGAGGATCCATGCCTGGACGTGCTCAGAGCTTACTCCTGGCTCTGTGCCCAGAGATCACTCCTGGCAGTGCTTGGAGATCAAACCTGGGTCAACTGCTAAAAAGTTGAGCTGCTACATTTGATGTACTAATAGATATTGCCAAATCCACAACCATAATTCCTGTATTCTGTCCAGGAATATATAACAGTAGCAGTTTTGCTCACCTCCTAGCCCACACTTGATATAATAAAAAATTTTAAGTACCAATGTGATGTAAGGGTCTTATTTATTTGTTTATTTGTTTGTTTGTTTGTTTAGGCTTTTGGCTCACACCCAGTGATGCTCAGGGGTTACTCCTGGCTCTGCACTCAGGAGTTATTCCCTGCGATGCTTGGGGGACCATATGGGATGCCGTTGATCAAACCCGGGTCAGCTGCATGCAAGGCAAATGCTCTACCTGCTGTACTATCACTCTGGCCCCTGATGTAAGACTTTTCCATATCAAAGTCACACTGTATAGCTACGTATTCCACACTCTTTTCTATCTATCTATCTATCTATCTATCTATCTATCTATCTATCTATCTATCTATCTATCTATCTATCTATTTATCTTGTTTGAGCTATCTGGAGAATAGTATGAGTGTATTCTTAGGCTTTCTTTCCTAAATGGAAATCCAATTGTCAACATTGTTTAATTAATAGTCCATTTCTATTAACACTGGCTGAAAAACAGCACTTGTGTTATTTATTTAATATCTTGGGTTGGTATGCTCTATTTCACTCATTTACTTTTCTTTTATGGATAAACAACAATACACACTCTACTAATAATTACAGATTTGATATCTCATATAATCACCCTTAATTTTACCCCCTATTCAAACTGTTCTTGCTATTCTTGTACATATTCTCTTTTATATTCATGTTAAAATCATTTTGCAAAGTTCTATGAAAAATTCAGTGGTTATTTGACTGCAGTAACAATAAGTTTATAAATTAATTTAGGAAGAATTGACACTTTCTGTTCTTTCTTCAACAACTTTTCCTCCTTTACAAAGAATAGTGCAGCCCCAAAGAAAGATGTGAAAGGCAAATAAACCCACACAAACACCCCCTCTCCACACACTCATGGTTAAATTTGTGTGTTTGAGAAAACATCTACTTCATGCTGCAAGGGTAAATATTCATTAGAAATATTGACTGTGCACAAGGTCATGTTTTTATTTATCTATGCTCTGAAAGAAAGGGGAATTGCTTTTCCTGAAAAGGGAAGGAAGGCAAAAGAGAAGAGGAGGATAGGAGTGAATAGAGAAAGCTCCAAGTAATGTCTTCCCTGTGCTACCATCTTTCCATTCAAGTCCAGCAAGGTTATCAATTCAGAGTTCATCCTACTTCTTTTTCCTAATTAAGGTCTGGGTTAGGGTTATTAAGCAGATGTGTCAGAATAAGCAATTCTGCCATCTTTATGTTCTTTTCAGCTGGCAAGAAGGACACTGTCCTCAGCCATCTGTATGACTCCACACACAAGATGGAGCATGACCCATCACTGCCGCTAACAAGGCCCAAACAACACTTTAATAAAGAAGGAAAAATTGCTTGCAGTGAAGACCTTACTGAACACTACTGGACTCCCTCCAGTGCTACTCCTCTCACCTTGTTCCCTTTGGTATATCCTCTTAATTCAAAGTTCTAATCATGTCCTCTGTGCCATAATGCAAAACTATCGCTATCGCTATCACTATCTTCCCGTTAATCATCTATTTGCTAGAGCGGGCACCAGTAATATCTCCATATGTCCCGTCTTATGCTAGTAAAACCCAAAGGCATCCACCCGCTCCAGGAACATAAAGAGCCTCAAACAATTATATTAGGTCACGGGAATGACCTAATATAAGTGTTACTGGTATTTGGCATATCAAATACTACACTAGCAGCTTGCCAGGCTTGCCGTGCGGGTGGCATACTGTTGTAGTCACCTCTAAATAAAGCATTTATTGATAAACCGCCTGGCCACTAGCGGCCGCGCAAGTCGGGCTGTGATAGTCTGGTCTGCTGGGTGGAGTTGTGAGGAGAGGGAAGTCCGGATGTGGAAAATGGCGGGCCCCATGGAGTGGGGGAGGGTGGTCTGGCTTGTTGTGAGGCTCAGCTGGGGTGGCAGGCCAGGGCTAGAACCCGCCATGCCTCCCGGTGCCTCACGAGCAGCTGGGCACAGGGAGAGCAAGTAGCAGGTGTAAAACATCTTTAAAAATTGAGTTCTTGGGGCTGGAGACAGTACAGCCAGTAGGGCAGTTGCCTTGCATGTAGCCTACCTGGGTTCAATCCCTGGTACCCAATATAGTCCCTCAAACACCACCAAGAGTGATCCCTGAGCACAGAACCCGGGTATGCCCTGAGCACAGCCAGGAGTGGCTCCCCCAAAGAAAACATATAAATACAATTTTAGTAAAATAAAAAATATTAAACATTGTTATTACTGATTAATGTTTAATATTTTTATTTTACTAAAATAAATGCTGTCTCGCTTACCAAGGCATCGAAAATCAGATGGGCTGGACATGTAATGCTATTTGGAGACAACCGCTGGACTAGAGCTGTTACCGACTGGATCCCACGCGACGTCAAAGATCACGTGGCCGCCCACCTACAAGATGGTCAGACTTCTTCATCAAGACCCTGAACCAATGGTTTGAGGCTCTTCATATTCCTGAAGCAACCAGATGCCACTGGCACATGACAAGGTCAAATGGAAACGTTACTGGCACCCGCCGAGCAAATCGACGAGTAACAGGATGTCAGGTGATCAAGTGATCAAAAAATATTAATTCCATACCAGGAGAGATAGTAAGGTATTTACCTTGGCTGACTCTCCATCAATCCCCTGCATAATATATGATCCCGCAGGCCAGCAGGAGTAAGCTCTGAGCACCACTGGTTGTGGCACTAAAGCGACAGCAAAAAAAAAAAAAGATCAAGTCCTATACGCATCTGACCTTCGGCCTAAAATACCATTTATAGCTTTTAACATATTTCCCAACTAATAGTAAATGGTTACCATAGTGCTTAACTTTCAAGGTCCGCTATGTTGTTTTCCATCCTTTCCTTTCTGCCTAAGTGTGTGTGATGGTGGAGGGTCATTCGCAAGGGAATGCAGTCTGACACTGCGGAAATTGCTAAGTGAGGGGCTGTAAGGATGAGTCAAAGGGCTGAGAACATGCCAGAGGCCCTGTACCACCCCCCAAAACCACATGGTCCCTAAGCACCACCTAGCGACACCCCACTTCCTGAACCACATAGCAGGGAGTAGCTCCTGAATACCTCAGGGTATGACCAACAAGTGTTATCGAACAAAATTTACACCTTGAAGAAAGAAAAGACAGAGCTTAAAGACTAAATGAAAGTCCAAATTGATGTTTTTTTTTTTTTTTTAAGTCAGTCTAGTTCCTCCTCTGCTTTTCAGTTCCATTCTAATTCCTGGGCCTCACCTTCACCTTTCCGCAGTTTCTTCCTCTGTTATGATCATAACAAATAGACTCTGATTTTTCCAGACCTGGCAAACAAGGGCAGAAAGGGGGAGGAGTAAAAAAGAAAATAGAAATGACCTCTCTTTGCACCTGCCAACGACTGTAATGAGTCGAGCGTGGGTTTTATAGGACCTTTAATGAGATGAGCGGGGACTGTAATGAGGTGAACGGGTTTCTGGCGCCGGAAGCGACCATGTTGCCCCGGATTCTGGCCAGCTGAGGCATGAGCTGGAGGAGCAGGTGCTGCTTAGGGGCTGCCACTGCGCCTCGTCCCCAGGCTGGTGCGTCAGCTGGAGCGTGCGGAGGCTGCGAGTGTGCGGGGGTGACCGGCGTGTGGGCGCAGCGGGCCTGATGAGTCACGGGCCTTCCATGCACCTCCAGAACTGGAGGCTCCGGGGAGAAATCAGCCCCGCCCGCTTCCTCCTCCGCTCGGTTGAGCCACCGCCCATGCCCAGCAGAGGGCGCTGCAGTGCAGCCGCTACCGGCTGCCCAAGGCTGCAAGCCTCCTGGCTCAATTGTCCAGGATTGAGTAGGCAATGCCTGCAGTTCCGATGTGGCTTTGTTCTGGACGGATCGGCTTGTTTTTGTTTTGTCTTATTTTGTGTGTGGGGGCGGGGGCGAGGGAGGGGTGGTGAGGGGGGAGAGTTGGAGGCCGGGAACACACAATGGTTTTCTGGCAGCTCCCTGTGGTGCAGAGAAAGGATTTGTAGGGATCAGGACGCAGTGATTGGGCGGGCGGGGGGGGGGGGGAAGAATAGGACTTGTAGTGCGGATCGAACCCAGGCTTTAGCATGCAAAGCAGATCCTGCAGCCTTTGCGCCTCTCCCAGGCCAGAAAGTTTTAGTGTTTGGTTGCCTGTTTGTTTAACACAGCTGAAATGGCGAAGACTTCCCCTACTCCCCAAAAAGAGTGGTGGATCTCTCTTTTCCAAAAATAAATCTGCCTCGGAGACCCATCCCTTGTTCTTCCCCCCATTTGACCTTTCCCACCCTAGGCGACCAACAGAGGTTACAAGCTTTGGGCTGATGGTGATGGAGAGTCGAGGAAATGTTTTAGTTAAAACAGGCCACCGGGTGTGTGACCCTGATCATTTAGTTTAGGGTGTTTTTTTTTTAGTTCAATTGTGTCCATAAGGTACTGACAAGTTCAAAGGTTTGAACAATTTCCACAGACTTAAAAATAGCTTATTCTCACCCTGGGACTCCATACACATCCATGAATGTTTGCAGAATAAATAAATACATTGATTTAATCACTGCACACTAGGGCAGACTTTATTTTATTTTATTGTATTTTATTTTGATCACTTGATCACTTGACATCTCGTTATTCATCGATTTGCTCAAGCGGGCACCAGTAAAGTTTCCATTTGAGCCTATCACGTGCCAGTGTAGCCCAATGGCATCTGCTTGCTTATTTTATTTTGTTTTATTTATTTTATTTATTTTATTTTTTGTCTGTGATGTGTTCCAGTTACCCAGAACAGTGTTTGATACATCAAGTACCAACAGTTTCTTAGATGAATGATAAGGTTATTCGTGGAGTGTTTCATGAACTCAGAGGAGGGCATCTAACCTGCCCAACTGTGTGATATTTGAGCAACTAACTCCCAGCAGTGTCAAAGGGAAGGACCCTGCAGGGTCCCGTGGCAAGGCAGAGAGCCTCCAGTTCCCTCGCTTTCTGCTCCTTCATTTTCTTTCTTCACCCTCCCATTAAACAACTGATACCTCCCCATCACGTAGCCTTTTTTTGCGTCCTACAGCCTTGCACCTCAGTGAGTGGTTCATGGTCAGTGGCATAGCTCAGCGACCTAGGTAATGGTTTATTGATCAAGTTTAAGAAACAAATTGAATATTGTTTCTCAGGACGTCTGGGGTAGAATCTAAAATTGTTCATTTTCTAGCAAGTCCTCCAACAAGTACTGTGCGGCTAATTCATGGATCACGCTTTGACAAAGATGCGAATGCCTGCGTTCTCCCGTCCCTCCCACAAAGTGAAGGGGTAGGGTGGCCCTGGCGCCCCCTGGAGTTTGGAATGTATAAGCATACCCACGCCCCACTCCCTCAACCCCTCTCCCCTCCACACACACAAGAGCTGAGGGCTCTGTCCTAGATTTTGAGTAAATGTTTGGTGAGTGAACTTACAGTTACACTCCCCACCGTGCCAACAATTTGCCTTATTTCAATGATGATATCATCAGGAACTGAGATCAAGCGGGCATGAGGGGTTCTTAGCTATTTTGACCCAACTCTTCTATTTTTCATTGCTTCTATTCTCATTCACTTATCATCTATCCCCTGCTTCCTGCTGGTGGTCTTTTCTCCTCCAGTTTGCTGATAAACCTTTGAATACCAGATCTTTAAAACGTGTTTTCTTGAATTTTTCTTCACCACTCTGAACCAGCTTTCAACCTTAGAGAAATCAATCGTTTTTTCCAATCGCTCTCCACCATTGTTATAGTCTGATAATTATTTTGATGTCTGCCTTTTCTTGGAGTTGGGGGAGGTTTGAGTCACATCTGGTGGTGTTCATGTGCTAATCTTGGTCCCATGCTTGAGGGTCTCTCCTGGCAGTGCTCAGTGGGACCACGCAGCTGAAATCAAACCAGCATTCAAAGCATGCCGGTTTGCTTAACGCTTGTGCTAGCTCTCTGGGCCCTCAGGCCCTCTTGAGCTCAGATATTAGTGACCTGACTAGCCATGTTATTATTACCCAACTGGTTTGTCTCTTTGTTTTGGTTTTGAGGGCACAGCTGGCAATGCTCAGGGTTTATTACAGGATCTTTGCTCAGGAACCACTACTAACTGGCTTGGTTAGGGGGACCATATGGGATACAGGGGATCGAACCCAGGTTGGCCGTGCAAGGCAAGCACCCTCCCCAGTGTAATATTTTTCCAGCCCCTCAATTGTTTTCCAAGTCTAGTTTTGTACAGTATCATAGGCCCCTTCTTGGTCTCCAGGGGAAAGTCAAAACTGGTAGACCAGTTCTTTATACACCTTTCTATTTATTTGTTTATTTATTTATTTGTTTGTTTGTTTGTTTGTTTGTTTTTGGGTCACACCCGGTGGTGCTCAGGGGTTACTCCCTGGCTCTGCACTCAGGAATTACTCCTGGCAGTGCTCAGGGGACCATATGGGATGCCGGAGATCGAACCCGGGCCGGCACAGGCCGGCCGCATGCAAGGCAAATGCCCTACCGCTGGGCTATCGCTCCGCCCTATACACATTTCTAGTACTTTATATATGATGCCCTCATAAGCAAACTCTAGGTTCCTAAAAGGCACAGATGTCAGATGTCCATTTTTTTGCTTTTTGGGTCACACTCCAGCGGTGCTCAGGGGTACTCCTGGATCTTCGCTCAGAAATTACTCCTGGCAGTGCTCGGGGACCATGTGAGATGCCGGGATCGAACCTGGGTTGCTGGCTGGCGTGAACGGCAAATGCCCTCCCCGCTGTGCTATTGCTCCGCCCCCAGATTCCCATGTCTTATTCCTCTAGTTGTCCCTTGGTGCTTCTTTCCAAAAAATCAAGTCACTCGTGTTCAAAGACCAGGTGTCCGTTCTGTGCCAGAACCGATACTTGATGCTGCGTCTGTGCAGATGTGATGCTCCAGGAAAATCAAGGGGTCAGCGAGGCCCAGAAACATGAGGCGGAAAACTGATAGGGGCCCAGGTCAGCAGATATATTTGTGGAAATGATTGGCAAAGAGGCAGGGCTTGCCCAGGCCTCGAACAGAAAGAGCGGAAATTTGGGCTGTCGGATGCTGGAGGTCTCCGGAGAAGTGGGAGAAGGAGCTGGAGTATTGTCTACTTCTCAAAATGAACACATAGAAGGGAAGTAGCAATTATGGTCCTGACAAAAATAATATTTCCATTTGTTACCAGAAACAATAGGTTTTAGGGTTGTAGTTCTGAGAGATGGGTGATGTCATGGGAATAACATTAAACCAAGCTTCTTTCGAACACTCGTACACTACGACCCTTAGACCTGGGTTCTGGTGCCAGCTCTTCTTGCTTGCCATCAGGCTTTGACCAGTGCTGCTCCCTCAGCCTGGCCTCTGTGGCGGGGCGGGATGTGCAGTGTGGCAATATGTGAGGTGCTAGAGTAATAGTGACTGGAAGCTTCCTCCAAACTCTCGGTGTGGTTGAAATAGGAACTGAAATAGAAACTGAAAAAAGGAACAGTAGTATGGTTTAGAAAGGCTCACGCCCAGAGACAGATGAAGAGCAGAGGCGCAAAGGCCTGGACCCAATGCAGGGAGATAGCTGATGGATTGGTGACCTATGGCATAGGAGGAGGTAGAATTGACAGGAACTGACCAGGTGTGAGGAAAAAATAAGCAGAAGTGAGCGGAAGAGAGAGATATTTTTTTTGCTTTTTTGGGTCACACCTGGCAATGCTCAGGGATTTCTCCTGGCTCTGCACTCAGGAATTACTCCTGGCGGTGCCTGGGGAACATATGGGATGCCAGGGATCGAACCCGGGCTGCACAGGCCGGCCACATGCAAGGCAAACGCCCTACCCGCTGGACTATCGCTCCTGCCCAGAAAAATAGAGATTTTTGTTCCAAACAGAAGGGATGTCTGAGAGGTATGTTTCGGTCCTGGACCCAGCACTGTAAGGCAGCGCTTCCCAAAGTGAGTGATACCATACCCTGGGGGATTCAACATCCAAGAGGTGACAGTACCCTCAAGTGCCATGTGGGGGCGTTTTCTGTTTGTTTACTTAAAGGTCATAGCTATCTCAGGGTTACAGCTGACACGATGCTTGCGCCTTACATGCACATACCCAAGTTGTATCCTTGACACCAATATGGTCTCCTGAGCATAACCAGACGTGATCCCTGAACACAGAACCAGGAGTGAGCCCTGGAGTGGCCATCGCCAGGTGTGGCCCCAAAATCAGAAACTAAAAAGTAAGGTAGCTATCCTGAGGATCCTAAATGATCTCTTTTTTTTCTTAAAAGGGGCAGTAGACCAAATAAATTTGGGATCTTCGTTTCTATAAGAGACCAATCAAATGACCCTAGGCAAGTTCCTGCCTCTTCCCGGGTCTCAATGAACAGAGGGCTTTGATCTCCAAGCCCTTCTAGGACTATGCCAACTCCATTCATTTAGGGACTACTTCTGCTCTTTAAATTACTTTGCCCTCATTACAAGATGTTAGGCAAATTCCACACTCTCAGGCAGGAACTCCTGGGCCATGCAGAGTTGTTAACTTCAGCTACTTGGGAAACCAGGGATCTGTGAGAATAGTCAAAAGTGATGTCATCAGTGATGCTTCATGGAAAAGCCTTGAGACTGTTCTGGGCTGAGTCTCAACTGTGGGCCTCGTTTCAGCTTGCTTCTCTGCCCACAAAATACCTGTTGTGTGCCAGCAAAAGGTACAGGGGACAAAGGACTTCTCTTCTATATCCCTGCAGCAGCTGTGGCTCTGGTTTGAATTCTTACCACCACATATGATTCTCTGATTATCACCAGCGTCACTCCTGAGCACTGGGACAGGAATAGTTTCTGAACACCAGAAAATGTGGCCCAAAACAAAAAATAACATAACATAAAGACCTGAATTTGGAAGTCTTTCAAAGGAGACTTTTTTCTTTTGCTCTGTCAGGTCACACCCGGCAATGCTCAGGGCTTTCTCCTGGCTCTGCACTCAGGAATTACTCCTGGCGGTGCTCGGGGACCATATGGGATGCCGGGATCGAACCTAGGCCGGCATGGGCTGGCCGCATGCAAGACAAACTCCCTACACACTGGGCTATCGCTCTGGCTCCTCAAAGGAGACTTTTAAAGATCTCAAACTACAACAAATACATCACTGTATCACTATATCACTGTCTTCCCGTTCATCATCTATTTGCTCGAGCGGGTACCAGTAATATCTCCATATGACCTGTCTCATGCAAGTAGAGCCCAAGGGCACCTGCTTGCTCCAGGAACATAAAGAGCCTCAAACCATTCCATCAGGTCATGGGAATGAGGTCTATAATTGTTACTGGTACCTGGCATATCAAATACGACACAGGTAGCTTTCCAGGCTCTGCCGTGCCGGTAGCATACTCTTGTAGTCATCTCAAAATCCAGCATTTATTGATGAGCCAAACTGTGATAGGCTGGTCTGCTGGGTGGAGTTCTGACAAGGGGGGAAGTTCGGGTGTGGAAAATGGAGGCCCTCATGGAGTGGGGGTCTTCTGGCTTGTTGTGAGGCTCTGCTGGGGTGGCAGGCCAGGGCTAGAACCTGCCATCCCTCCCGGGCGCCTCATGAGCATCTGGGCATAGGGAGAGCCAATAGCATCTCTGCCCCATATACATACTCTTATAATATGGCATTTATAAGAGTTCATTTGGCATGGGAAGAGGACTTAACTGGAGATATTTGTCCTGGGTTTGAGTAAATGAACTCTGACCATAGAACTCTGTGGAAACCCATTTGTAGATAAAGAAATGAGTAAACATACAGAATATCTGCTGTGTACTTGACCAGAATATAAGACATTCACATGTGCTCATTGACTCATTACATCCTCACAGCAACTCCCATTTTGTAGGAGAAAGACGTGGAAGTATAATAGCCTCTATCACACAGCTAGCGAGCAGAGTCAGGCTGCCCTGTCTTCAAGCAATAAATACCAGTGTGATTGGCAGGGTCTGGTACCTGTCAACCAGTGGAAATACAGCATTTTCAATCATATTTCAGTGGTTGCAAGTATCTCAAATAATCATTTATGCTCATCAGTACCTCCAACTTATGGGAGTCATTAAACCCACTGCTCAGTCATAGTACAGTGAACATGTTCATCAAGAAGGACATACAGCTAGATTATAAATTGCAATATCACTAATCAGTTTCCTTTGTAATCCTAGGTAACTTGCTAAACGCATTTAAGAGAATTTTTTTCCACAAAGGCGATACACAGGCAGTGTCGGGCTGCCCAAGGAGATCCTTGGGCAGATTGTGAGAGAAAGTACATCTGGGGCTGGACTTCTTAAGAAGTGTGCGGGTCTACTACCCCGCTGCACCTAAGGGCTGCACCCCAACCTCACATCTCTAGTGAGTGTGCTAGGGAGCTTGGTGTGCTTCTACCGTGCACTGCAGGAGGCCAATGGTAGAGAGTCGGGAACTTCAAGGCAGTGGCTGAGCTACATGAGTATCCAGATAGACCTCAGATTGTGATGGGGGCATGGTCTAGTCTTTCCTGGCGTTCAATAGAACCTTTGATGACAAAGGACTTAGAAATCTAGCTGCAGCAACGTATCTCCAGACCTGTGATGCAGAAAGGGGGGTTTTTTCAAGAGCACTTGAAGTCCCCAACAGCAACACCAGGTTGAATCGCTTGTACCAGGGTATGTTGCAAATGTCCAAGTCACATTACATGTCTAGCCCATGTGATTTTTGACTCCTTGGCAAGCGAGACAGCGTCCCTGATTTTCGATCATCGGTGGAGGTCGGGACTCTGGATTCCTTCTCTCACTTGAGTGAGGCGTGATATTTCAAGCATAGCTCTTTTGATTCCTCTTTAGGAGACCCGAATAGCATTCTCATCCTGCTTTTCGTAGGGCCCAGGTCTCTGAGGCATATGTTAATGCAGGCAGAATGGTGGAGCTCGACATGCCCGGAGCTGGAGGTTCTTTGTCCTTTAGCTATTTCTTAGATGCTCTTGAAAGTGTTCCACGCTGCTCTCTTCCTCCTGTGCAGCTCAGGTGCTAGGGCGTTCATCATGTTGAATTCTCGACCTAGGTACACATAACTGCTGTAATGCGATTTGGAGATGACCGCTGGACTAGAGCCATTACTGAGGATCCCAACGGATATTAAAAGATCACGTGGCCGCCCACCTACAAGATGGTCAGACTTCTTCGTCAAGGCCCTGAACGAATGGTTTGAGGCTCTTCGTATTCCTGGAGCAAGAAGATGCCATTAGGCTATACTGGCACATGACAGGGACAAAAGGAAATGTTACAGGCGCCCGCTCAAGCAAATCACTGAATAACGGGATGTCAAGTGTTCAAGTGATGTGGCAAATAGTTGACAGCTCCAAGCCTAAGTTAAAAATCCTGATTCCACTATTTACACTTCCACGCACTCTCAGAAAGATTGCTTACATCTTCTTTTTGGCAGTGGTGGAAGGGTTGAGCCACATCTGGCAGTGCTCAGGGATTACTCCCAGCTTGCCCTCAAGGATGACCCCTGGTGATAATTGGGGACCACATGGTGCTGGGAACTGAACCCGGTTGGTCACAGGCAAGCAAAGCACCCTACCCACTGTACTATCTCTCTGATTCAGATTGTTTCACTTCTTGACGTTGTAGGGTCCTTAAGTATAAAATGAGAATATGAGAGATGCCTCCTAGGATGCGTGTGTGGGTTCAGTGAGATAATACACATGAAGTCCTCAATAGCGTGCCTGCAACATGGTTAAGAAATTGTCAATGTTTTCTCATAAGAGTGTGATACATAATGTCAGTCCATGGCTTCTGAAGGACCCTGGGAAATACCGACACTCTGTTCTTATTACCCACAGCCTCTTCTCTGGTCATTTTGGCTCCAGCTTACTGCATCTTCACTCATGTAATAAACTACAGAACTCCAAATCAGTGTCTGTGCCTCTCACTGATCATTATAATGGGTCCGCAACCCTCCATTGTGACAGTGTCCAGGTTGCAATGTCTCCCGGTGGGAAGTTTGTGTTTTCTAAACCACTTCTGGAGATTTCTGTGTGGGGGATCTGAGTCTGAGAACCAGAACCTCAAAAGACAATTGGGTTAATAGGGTGCTGCTCGTTGGGGACCATTGGGAAGGATACAGAAACTTGGAGACCATGTCCTTCTGCATAGAGAATGAAAAGAAACAGAGGCCCCAGTGTAGGAGAGGAGGCAGCTTTAGGGAGGAAGAGGAGTGGGAACCTGCAGGAAAAACATGCTTTAGTGGATCCACTGGTATTAGACACTGGCTCTAGGCCCTGTCACACAGATGGCCTAGGTGGTTTTCCTGCAGAAGGAGATAGGGAAGTATGGGGGCGAGGAAAGATGAGGGACATGCTTGCAATATCTCTCTGTGCCCTCGACTAGCAGATCCTGATGGGCTGTTAATAACCTTGTAAGGGAACACAGGAAACAGCCTGTTCTTTCTCCTCCCCTGACACACAAACAACACAACGTAGCTCCTCATCTACCCACTCACAGCGCACACCGAGATTCTGCCACCATTCGACCCTACAGAACGTCTTAGCTTTGAGTATCTGGTGTCTAGATAGGCCAGAACACTGGGAGTGAGACCCCAGGCCAGCAAGAGGGCTTCTGCTGTCACAGAAAAACACAAGCTGGCATTTCCTGGCACTGCCCAGGTCTTTACTTATGTAAGAGGAGAAGCATAGACAAGAGGAAGAAAGGAACTCCTTGCTCCGGGTGACACAAGGGAGTGATGACAAAGACAGAACTCCTCCGGCACTCCCTTTCTTTAAACCTAACTTACCAGCTCCAGAAACGCGGTTCACTCCTCATGTAGTGCCTGAGCTCAATCCAGAGCCGAATCACTCAGAAGAGATCTGGAGTTGGCAGTTGGGAGGGAATCTCTAATGTGTCTCTGTTCCTGTGCCCCAACTGCCTTTGTCATGGGTTTTTCCAGCACCTCTGTGGCCTAGAAGGTCTCAGGGGTGGAGGTGTGGGAAAATTGTGTGGGGGGTATAGTGATTGTCTTGCCTTTTCCCCCATCTTTGTGCCAAGACTGAAGGAGAGAAACAGAGAGAGGCAGACAGAGAGAGAGAACGAGAGAGAGAGACAGAGAGAAAAGGAGAACTATGTCTTTAAGAAAGAACGAGTCAGAGCCATAGGGATCCGTTTCCAGCAGTCCTCAGAAGGCAAATCTGGATTGAGTTTAGGAAGAAAACAGAAGGGGTTAGCTTTGGTCCTGCCTCCTTTCCTTTCTCTCATACTCTCCCGTCCTCCGCCTTAGTCTGGAAATTAACTTCACTTGGACAGGAGGTGCCTGAGCCCAGGGCTCCCCCAGCAGTCTGTCCTCTCACCTTGGCCCTCCTTCAGCTCCCGAGCACACAGAAGTCTGCTGGGAAAGTTGCTGTTATGACTTGGTACGTAGTCTGGACATTCTGACTTCCACCGTGTCAATAAGGTATGAGAAGTGTCACCATGGATCTGGTGGGAGGGGAGAGCAAACTCTAAGAATCTTGGTAGCTAAGGCAGGAAGGAAAAAGCTAGATGGGCTTGGACAACACTATCCTCTACAACTCTGCCACGGCCTCTGGGTTTAAGCAACTAGACTCAGAGGAAAGATCTGATCTGTCTGACTGGTGCCACTACCCCTTATGGGCAAATCTCCCTGAGTAGGATTTGGAGAGCAGATATTATAGAGCTTGTGCTGCGACTGCTTTTGCTGCTACCAGTAGGATTGAGGTTAGAGAGGTGCTAGAAATCCCATGACAAAGGCAGATGGGAATATGTGGAGCCCCAGTCTTCCATCCATGTTGGTAAATAGTCTCTCAGATTAATAGAATGGGATTCCATCTGCTCTGAGTTGTATGTGTAGTGGGCAAGAAGCCACATATGTTGTTCCTAGGGTTCCTTTACAACTTTGTGGGATGACAAGTAGGACTGTGAGCTTTTAAGGACTTCCGCTTGACATTCACAGAGAGACTTAATTGTACCTAGCTGAAAGGGAGAAACACAAAGAAATTGAGAAGACAAACTGGGCTGGTGAGATTCGAGGAGTGCTTAAGATTTATGTGATCCCAAGAATGTTTTCCCCATCGCATATTTTAGAATTAATCCATGCATTTCTCTTATGTGTTTACTCTCTAAATGTCTATTGGTGCCCATGACTTGTGCAAGAGAACTAGTAACCCGTGATGGCAGCTGACCCTCCCACCTGACCTTCTCCAGGCATCTGCCCTTCACTTCCCCTTCCCAAGCCTGGCCCATTTGAGAAATGGAAGAGACACCTGAAATTTGTTCAATCAAGTGATTGAATGAGAATGTGACACATAATATTATTGGCACTAGGATGAGTCCTCTCTTACCTGACAGTTGTTCCTCTTGAAAAAACTTAAATCTGAGACTCACACATGGCCTCAACCAGTGGGAAAGATTTTAAAGGCAAGAAACCCACAGGCTTTTAGAAGTTCAGCCTACCCCTTCCCAGTCATAATGGATGGATCAGGCCTTC
>JAJIBD010012663.1:0-37285 GCA_021461705.1 Cryptotis parvus | reverse complement strand
GCCAGGATGACCGGAGAGTGGGGAGGACACCTGCCTTGCCTGCAGCTGACCAGGTTGGCCCCTGAGCCCACCAAGGGTGATCCCTGAGCAGACAAAGGAGTAAGCCCTGAGCACTGCCAGGCGTGTCCTCCCCTCTTGCCAAAACACAAACAACAGAAAGATCAGCTGCAGAAACACGCTGACCCCAAGCCAGCAGAAACACACTGGACCCCAAGCCAGCAGAAACACACCGGACCCTAAGCCAGCAGAAACACACCGGACCCCAAGCCAGCAGAAACACACTGGACCCCAAGCCAGCAGAAACACACCAG
The DNA here is from genome assembly GCA_021461705.1 of Cryptotis parvus. NCBI lineage: Eukaryota > Metazoa > Chordata > Mammalia > Eulipotyphla > Soricidae > Cryptotis > Cryptotis parvus. The sequence goes on along the minus strand of JAJIBD010012663.1, from coordinate 36,974 downwards.
ACCCCAAGCCAGCAGAAACACACTAGACCCCAAGCCAGCAGAAACACGCCAGACCCCAAGCCAGCAGAAAACACACAGGACCCCAAGCCAGCAGAATCACACCGACCCCAAGCCAGCAGAAACACGCCGGACCCCAAGCCAGCAGAAACACCCCGGACCCCAAGCCAGCAGAATCACGCTGGACTCCAAGCCAGCAGAAACACCCCGACCCCAAACCAGCAGAAACACCCCGGACCCCAAAACCAGCAGAAACACCCCGGACCCCAAGCCAGCAGAAACACCCCGGACCCCAAGCCAGCAGAAACACCCCGGACCCCAAGCCAGCAGAAACATGCCGGACCCAAGCCAGCAGAATCACACCGGACCCCAAGCCAGCAGAAACACCCCGACCCCAAGCCAGCAGCGCCTGCAGTGGGTCAGGTCCTGTCCTGTCCCGCAGCACAAGAGCTACCAGGAAGGCAGCGCCGAGGTGGGGTCAGACGAGAGCCACCTCGGTCACAGGAACGTCCTCAAAGTAGGGAGAACCACAACAGGCCAGAAAACAGCGAAGAGAACCTACCTGTAAGAGGTTTACTAAGAATCACTAAGAACTCTGCAATTATTTAGACAGTTTAAAGCAGGCATATAACATCTGTGTTTAAGGAAATCAATCCCAGGACATGGAAGATCAGAACACAGAGATATTAAGAAGCAAGAAGGCAGCTGGCTCACTCCAGCAGTAAGCGGCCAGGGGAATGGGCGAGGAATGTTTCAGAACCAGGCGGTGACACGCGTGCCTCTCCAGTGCGCCCCGAATGATGCTCAGATTACAACTGTGCGTTCTTGAACAGTAGACGTCGATTTGCTCGTTTCGTAGATGGGAAAGAATGCTTTGGTGAATCCATTGCTACATGAGTACTCTTTCTGCAATGTCAAGCACTGGACTTAATGTATGACCCTCTTTAAGTGGAACTACTTAAAACCTGTGTGACAGCAAATCACGATCAAAAGCGTGAGCCATACCTTAGGTATTTACAGATCACATGACAGAACCAAGCTAAAGCAAGACTGACAAACAATTGTGGCTGTCGAGAACTCACAAGTGTATATAAAGTATCCGTGTATTCACACACAGGACATCTGACACAGGAGAATATCCAAATAAGGGAACTCACAAAGCTCGACAAGGAAACAATCCCCCGCAAAAGGAAAGAGCGCTAGTGGGCTCGTGAAGAAGACGTGCAGCACTCACTGTGCGGAGCGGCCGCGATCAGCCAGACTCACCGCACGGCTGACAAGCTGCTTACCAGAAAGTCCAGACACAGGCGCCACAGCAACAGCACAGCGGGTGGGGGCACTTGCCTTAGCCGCCTCGCGGCTGGTCCCAGCATCCCATACGATGATCCCCTGATCATATGGGGCAGAGCCAGGAGTAAGCCCTGAGCAACACCTCGGTGTGACCCCAAAAGCCAAAAAAGAAACAAGAGTGCAGAGGGTATATGGGGGGGGGAGCCCCCACGGCAGAAATGGACACCGTCCCACTGTAAGAGATGGACACTGACCCACGGCAGAAATGGACACTGCCCCACAGTAAGAGATGGACACTGTCCCACAGTAAGAGATGGACACTGCCCCACTGTAAGAGATGGACACTGTCCCACTGTAAGAGATGGACACTGCCCCACTGTAAGAGATGGACACTGCCCCACTGTAAGAGATGGACACTGTCCCACTGTAAGAGATGGACACTGCCCCACTGTAAGAGATGGACACTGCCCCACAGTAAGAGATGGACACTGTCCCACAGTAAGAAATGGACACTGTCCCACTGTAAGAGATGGACACTGTCCCACAGTAAGAGATGGACACTGTCCCACTGTAAGAGATGGACACTGTCCCACAGGTAAGAGATGGACACTGTCCCACTCTAAAGAGATGGACACTGCCCCACTGTAAGAGATGGACACTGCCCCCATGTAAGAGATGGACACTGCCCCACTGTAAGAGATGGACACTGTCCCACTAGTAAGAGATGGACACTGCCCCACTGTAAGAGATGGACACTGTCCCAAGTAAGAGATGGACACTGTCCCACTGTAAGAGATGGACACTGCCCCCACTGTAAGAGATGGACACTGCCCCACAGTAAGAGATGGACACTGTCCCACAGTAAGAGATGGACACTGTCCCACTGTAAGAGATGGACACTGCCCCACAGTAAGAGATGGACACTGTCCCACTGTAAGAGATGGACACTGTCCCACAGTAAGAGATGGACACTGTCCCACTGTAAGAGATGGACACTGCCCCACAGTAAGAGATGGACACTGTCCCACTGTAAGAGACGGACACTGCCCCACTGTAAGAGATGGACACTGTCCCACTGTAAGAGATGGACACTGTCCCACTGTAAGAGATGGACACTGCCCCACTGTAAGAGATGGACACTGCCCCACTGTAAGAGATGGACACTGCCCCACAGTAAGAGATGGACACTGTCCCACAGTAAGAGATGGACACTGTCCCACTGTAAGAGATGGACACTGCCCCACAGTAAAAGAGATGGACACTGTCCCACTGTAAGAGATGGACACTGTCCCACAGTAAGAGATGGACATTGTCCCACTGTAAGAGATGGACACTGCCCCACAGTAAGAGAGATGGACACTGTCCCACTGTAAGAGACGGACACTGCCCCACTGTAAGAGATGGACACTGCCCCACTGTAAGAGATGGACACTGCCCCACAGTAAGAGATGGACACTGCCCCACAGTAAGAGATGGACACTGCCCCACTGTAAGAGATGGACACTGCCCCACTGTAAGAGAGATGGACACTGCCCCACTGTAAGAGATGGACACTGTCCCACAGTAAGCAGACCTTCCAAAAATATGAAAGCGCCAACTACCAACCAGTTGCACTCCGCTCCAAGCCAAAAAGCGCCGCACCATCAGTCACGCTAGCCACGGTGTGGATAAAGCCCGAGTGTCCCACAACAGGCGGAGAGGTGGAAGCTGGGCTGGGAAGGAGTGTGGCGGGCCAGAGCAACAGCACTGTGGGGAGGGCGCTCGCCTTCCAAGTGGCCGCCCGGGTTCGATCCCTCGCGTCCCAAACGGCCCCCTCAGCACTGCCAGGAGTGAGGCCTGAGCATCGCTGGGTGCAACCCAAAAAACGACAACCCAGACAGAAGACAAAGCTAGAGCTGAGCGAAGGGTTGTGAAGCTCTGCCGTCGGCGACACCCTGGACGGAACCGTCTGAGGGTCCAGTGAAGCAAAACAAGTGAGAACCAGAAGAGACAAATTCGATGATCTCGCCGGGATGATTTTACACAGAAACAGAACAAAGGTATCAGCAGGGTGAGAGCAGGAAGCCAGCGCGGGCTGCAGGGCGGAGCCTCCCGACACGGGGAGCAAAGAGTCGGCAGGCTGACGGGACAGTGGGGACGCTGGCCACGCCGTGCTGCCAGGCCCGCACGACGGAAAGTTCTCCGGAAACGGAGTCCCGCAAACCAACGCCAACTCAAACCCAAGTTCCAGAAAAGACTTGAATCGTGGACGACAGACCAGACCGTCGGCACCTTATCTGTGGCCCAGCAGCAGCTCCCTGGGCCACAGATCAGACCCTGCAGGACACGGAGCCGCTCGGAGCTCAGGAGACCGCCATGCGCTTCAAAAACAAAACCTGAAATTCTTTCTGTTCTTACACGTGGAACAGTGGAGAGAAGCAGCCACCGGCCAGCCCTACTTTACTCTGCCCCAGCCGCTTCCCGGGTTTGCTCCCACTCCAGGCCTGTCCTGCCAAGGGCGCCAGCACCCATGGGTGTCTGTGGGTGTCTGTGGGTGCTCTCTGCCTCTCCAGCTGGCCCTCCTCTCTGCTCCCCAGAGGGGAGGGAGGCCCTGCGGTCCTCACTCTCTTCCCAAGGCATTTCCTCAACTCTTCCAGGAACTCTGCCTGCAGTGTCTGACTTCTGGATAAACAACCAGGTCCTGAGCCCGGCCTCTGCCTCCATCTAATCCTTGGTGACTTCCGAGATTCCGCTCAGGAACACGAGCATTCCGACCCTGAGCTGCCTTTTGTTCTTATTGCCAGTTACCAATCACTGGGGGAGGGGGTCGCTACAACGACAGCAGTGCCCAGGGCTCCCTGCAGTGGACTGCTGCTCAGGACCCAGACAGATTCCCTCCACTGAAATGCTTCAGACCGACACTGAACATCATCCCAACAGGTACGACCCCCTACAATCATCGGGACTCCGTGAGACTCATCTGGGTCAGGATCTTCTACACACTGTTCCAAGCTGAAAAGCTTTCCACGGCTTGACAAATAAATGCAGTCATGCCCTCCCGCAAGCCTGAACCCGGGAAATACTACGGTGAAAACCGCTACAAAGGTCACCACCGGCACCTATAAACAGGGGATGCACCTAAACAGAACTCTTTCAAAATGAACGTGCCTTAACCTGATAATAAACTGAACTATGAAAGGACAGATTCTTGCTCTTGGAAATAGATGCCATCTACTACGGGGTAGCTCATAAAATCCTTAAGTAGCGACAGCACAGCAGGGAGGGCGTTGTCCTGGCACGCGGCTGACCCAGGTTCATCCCCGCATCCCATGAGGTCCTCCAGCACCGCCAGAGTAACTGCTGAATGCAGAGCCAGGAGTGACTCCTGAGCATCACTGGTTGTGACCCAAAAAGAAAAAGAAAAGAAAGTAGGAAAAGAAAAGCAATAAGCCTAGGGAGCAGCTTCTCTCCTCCTGTTGTCCAGGGGCGTGGGCGCAGGGGAGCAAGAGCCCCCACTCAGACAGAGGCCCTGGGCTCTACCCCAGACACCTGAGCACAGAGGCACCAGAGGTAGACAGAGCATTGTCGGCAGGCGCCCGGGTCAAGGGAATAGAGTTAGCGCCCCTGTGCATACCTGAGGTCACCTGTGCATACCTGAGGTCATTGGCAAACAGAAAAGACTCTGCAAACTCTGAACAATTCCCTCATGGACAACACAAAAGTCTCAACTCCTCGGTTAGGGAGCTCTCCAGAACTGGCCTGCCTACCCCGGCCATCACTGCTCAGCCAATCACAGCACCCAGCCCTCGGAGCAACCAGCACACAGAGCAGCGCTGTCCAGCCCAGCAGCCTGGCTCCTGGACACACCTCCTCACTGTCCAGCCCAGCGGCCTGGCTCCTGGACACACCTCCTCACTGTCCAGCCCAGCGGCCTGGATCCTGGTCACACTTCCTCACTGTCCAGCCTAGCAGCCTGGCTCTTGGACACCTCCTCACTGTCCAGCCCAGCGGCCTGGATCCTGGTCACACTTCCTCACTGTCCAACCCAGCGGCCTGGCTCCTGGACACACCTCCCTCACTGTCCAGCCCAGCGGCCTGGCTCCTGGACACACCTCTCCTCACTGTCCAGCCCAGCGGCCTGGCTCCTGGACACAGCTCCCTGGCAAAGCGCCTCTTCCTGATGCTGTTCACACTCTTACTCATTCCCCAGACACCCTCTTTCAATGTCCAGAGAGCAGTGGCCCCCCATGCCCCGAGCACTCATGTGGCTTCTCCCTCGGGACCTGCCAACTACACTGCACTGTCCACTCTCCTGGTGTCTGGGCCTGTCCAGCGCCCCAGTCATGGACGAGCGCCTGTTTATCAGCAGCTCTGGCACAGTGGCACTTGGATGGACAGACCTGGCGGCTGCCCAGCCTGAGGAGACACACGGCGTGTGGACGGGTTCCTGGTCACTGCAGCACACACCAAGCTCTGTGGCAAGATGGCGAGTGTGAAGTGCTCAGGAGACAGAACAGGGGCGGGGGGGTCTGAGCCTGCAGCACCGCCCAGACCAAGGCCGAAACTGCCCAGGCCCGTCTGGGAGCCCCAGGCCCGTCTTGAAGCCTCAGGCCCGTCCTTGAAGCCTCAGGCCCGTCTTGAAGCCTCAGGCCCGCTCTGGGAGCCCCAGGCCCGTCTGGGAGCCCCAGGCCCGTCTGGGAGCCTCAGCTCATCTGGGAGCCCCAGGCCCGTCTGGGAGCCCCAGGCCCGCTCTGGGAGCGCCAGGCCCGTCCTGGGAGCCTCAGGCCCGTCTGGGAGCCCCAGGCCCGTCTGGGAGCCCCAGGCCCGCCTGGGAGCCTCAGGCCCATCTGGGGAGCCCCAGGCCCGTCTGGGAGCGCCAGGCCCGTCTGGGAGCCTCAGGCCCATCTGGGAGCCCCAGGCCTCGTCTGGGAGCCTCAGGCCCATCTGGGAGCCCCAGGCCCGTCTAGGAGCCCCAGGCCCGCCTGGGAGCCTTCAGGCCCATCTGGGAGCCCCAGGCCCGTCTGGGAGCCCCAGGGCCCGCCTGGGAGCCCCAGGCCCGTCCTGGGTGCCTCAGGCCCGTCTGGGAGCCCCAGGCCCGCTCTGGGAGCCCCAGGCCTCTGGGTGCCTCAGGCCCGTCTGGGGAGCCCCAGGCCCCCTCTGGTGGCCTCAGGCCCGTCCTGGGAGCCTCAGGCCCGTCTGGGAGCCTCAGGCCTGTCTGGAAGCCTCAGGCCCGTCTGGAAGCCTCAGGCCTGCAGCCCAGAAGTGATCAAGGGCTGCCAGTACAAACATTTCCCTGCTCTCCCCCATCCGCTCTCTTTATATCCCTGGTAGGTTGACAGTCTGACATCTCAGATATTCTCCAATAATACAGTTTTTTTTTTTGTTTGTTTTTTGCTTTTTGGGTCACACCTGGCGTGCTCAGGAGTTACTCCTGGCTCTGCACTCAGGAATTACTCCTGGCGGTGCTCGGGGACCATATGGGATGCTGGGGATGGAACCCAGGTTGGTCGTGGTAAAGGCAAACACGCTCCCTCTGTGCTATCGCCCCGGCCCCATAACTTTAAGTGTTTCTTCCCCATCTCCTCAATCTCCAGGAATGAAAACAACAGATCAGCCTGTGTGGAATTTCTCATGAAAGCTGAAGTCCTCACGACGAAGGTGAGCGTGAATTTGAATTAAGTTCTCCCTCCCAGGCTATTCCTGCAGCTACTAATGTTCATTTTGTAAAAGTTCTTGTATCAACTTCAAAAAAAATCAGTAAGGCATGCAATGCTCAAAAATCAAAGTAGAAATTTTCACAATACACAAGCAAGTACTCAAATAGCTAAAAACACGATCTCAGACTCTAACAAAAAGCCCAAAGACTATCCATTACAGAAACAAAACCTCCAAAACTCTCATCTATGAGTTACTAGTCGTATTTGGGAACCAGGTATAGTTACTTCACTCTCTCTGGCACCAATAAGGCTGAAGGACAGGATTCATGTTTCTGGAGAGAAATGAACAGCAAGTATCAAAGAGCACGTAAAGACTCAATAGGGGGCTGGAGCACCAGCATCTGCCTTGCACCGAGCTGACTTGGTTTGATCCCAGCATCTCAGAAGGTTCCTGGGCCCATCAGGAGAGACCCTGAGCAGAGAGCCAGGAGTAAGTCCTGAGAACTGCCAGATGTGGTCCCCAAACAAAACAAAACCACAACTCTCAAGAAAAGAAACACTGCCAGAACAACTTCCTCCATATCAAATGGCACAATGTTAGGTTATAGGAAAGGGGAGTAAGAATTACATTAATTTTACTTTATAGCTCAAATCTTCTCTTAATTCCACAATAAAAGGGATATGTGGGTTCAGGAAGTATGCAAGCTTCTCAAGATGGTGCAGGGGAAGAAACTAATTGCGACATTTTAAAATCAGTCTATTGGCATGAAAAAATGCCATCACCACTACCACACGGTCATCCATGAGTCTCTGCCTCGGGAGGTCACGCAGCCCTTCTGGGGAGGGTCAGCCTCGGGAGGTCACATGTCCCTCTCCTGGGTCGGGTCTGCCTCGGGAGGTCACGCGCCCCTCTCCCAGGTGTGGTCAGCCTCGGGAGGCGGCACGCGCCCCTCACCCAGGTCAGGTCTGTCTCGGGAGGTCAGCGCTCCCCTCTCCCAGGAGTGGTCGGCCTCAGGAGGTCACGCGCCCCTCTCATGGGTCAGGTCTGCCCCAGGAGGTCACGCTGCCCTCTCCTGGGTCAGGTCTGCCTGGGGAGGTCACGCGCCCCTCTCCTGGGTCAGGTCTGCCTCGGGAGGTCACGCGCCCCTCTCCCAGGTGGTCGGCCTCGGGAGGTCACGCGCTCCCCTCACCCAGGTCAGGTCTGTCTCGGGAGGCCACGTGTCCCCTCTCCCAGGTGTGGTCGGCCTCGGGAGGTCACGCCGCCCCTCTCCTGGGTCGGGCCTGCCTCGGGAGGTCACGCGTCCCCTCTCCCAGGTGTGGTCAGCCTCGGGAGGTCACGCATCCCCTCTCCCAGGTCAGGTCTGCCTCGGAGGCTCACGCGCTCCCCTCTCCCAGGTGTGGTCAGCCTCGGGAGGTCACGCGCCCCCCTCTCCCAGGTCAGGTCTGTCTCGGGCGGCCCACTGCCCTCTCCTGGGTCGGGTCTGCCTCAGGAGGTCACACGCCCCTCTCCTGGGTCGGGTCAGCCTCGGGAGGTCACGCCCCCCCTCTCCCCCTCCCATGTTCACCTCTCCTGCTTCAGAGCAAACTCCAGCATCTTGATCCGCCGCACAAGGTCCTTCTTCCAGGTTTTCTTGGCCTTTCCTCCTCCCCTGGAGAAAGGCGATCTGGGCCTGAGCAGGGCAAAAGAGAAAGAGAAACCTCCATTCACTGAAGGGCCGCGAGGAGAACGGCAGTGAGCAGGGCACGGTGCCCTCCCGAGCTGTCCCAGAAGCTGACCCAGGGGGGGGGGGGGGGGGGCTCTTTTCTCTCCTTCTCCTCACCTGGCTCTCCGGACGGGCAGAGGGACATCACCAGGAGTCCTCCAGGCTTCTCCAAGAACTTGACTTTTGGGGCAATGACTTGCTGCCTTTCCTTAATGGCCCCACTCTCTCGGGAGCTCTCGTATGTGGGCAGGCAGGGAGGCACCTGGGACAAGGGCGCTGCCCTCCGAGAAGCCAGGGAAGGAAATGACCCACGCCCACGGGACCCGCTATCACCAGGCCTTCAGCGTCTACCTACAGAACACACTGTGTTAACAGCACCAGGGCAACAGGGCAGACCTGAGGCCCTGTTCAGATGCCCTGAGATCAGCCCCGTCCCCAGACCAGCCCCCATCCTGGGCGCATTCCAGACCAGCCCCATCCCCAGACACGTCCCGAGACCAGCCCCATCCCCAGACACGCTCCTGAGACCGCCCCCATCCCCAGACATCCCGAGATCAGTCCCATCCCCAGACACTCCCAAGATCAGCCCAATCCATAGACACGTCCCGAGACCGGCCCCGTCCCCACACACGTCCCGAGATCAGTCCCGTCCCCAGACACGCTCCTGAGATCAGCCCCGTGCCCATAGACACGCTCCCGAGACCGCCCCGTACCCAGACACCTCCCGGAGACCGGCCCCGCACCCAGACACCTCCCCGAGATCGCCCAATCCATAGACACGTCCTGAGATCAGCCCCATCCCCAGACACGCCCTGAGATCAGCCCCGCCCCCAGACACGTCCCGAGATCGCCCCGCCCATAGACACGCCCTGAGATCAGCCCCCGTACCCAGACACCTCCCGAGACCGCCCCGTACCCAGACACACGCCCCGAGATCGGCCTCCGCCCATAGACACGCCCTGAGATCAGCCCCATCCCCAGACACGCCCCGAGATCGGCCCCATCGCCAGACACGCCCTGAGATCAGCCCCGTCCATAGACATGTCCCAAGATTGGCCCCCGCCCCCAGACACATCCTGAGACCAGCCCAGTCCATGTCCCGAGACCAGCTCCGTCCCCCAGACACCTCCCAAGATCGCCCCCGTCCATAGACACGTCCTGAGACCAGCCCCGTTCCCCAGACATGTCCCAAGATCGGCCCCCTCCCAGACACGCCCCCGAGAGGTCAGTGCCTGTCCTCGACCTCTTTCTCCCATCCTCCCTAGCTGACCCCCCGGCATGCGACTCCCACTTCCACAGTGACGACCCCCTGGCAGACGGCTTGCCCTGAGTCCTGTACACTGACCCTCCCCAGAAAGCTGCCAGTCACAAGCCCAGAGGCTACCCAGCGATGCCAGGTGTCTCCCCAGCACCTCATCCTCAGAGGCCCCCAACAACAGGGACCTGACCCCACTTCCTACAGAGCTGCGGCCACTGTCCTCCAACTAGGGCTTGGGCAAGGAGCCATGGAACTGACCGCCAGTATCTCAGCCACACTCGGCCTTCCCCTCACTCGCGTCACTGTCGGGGATGCCGCTGGGTCCCCGACAGTGTCAGGACAGAGGTTCTCTTCTACCTCCGAGGACGCCGGGGGAACAGATGAAAACTCACGAGTCCGGTGCAGTTTCAAAAAAGGCTTTTTAATAGTACAAAAGCTCTTCCACAGCACTCCAATATAATGGATGAACTCTAGCTCGGGTCAGAATTTAGACCATACAAAAGAGCCTGAATCTCCCACCAAAGAGGAAGGATCTCACCCGAGAGGAGGCCTACCCAAAAGAAGGAGCAAAAGGCCAAAGAGCAAAAAGCCAAGGAGCAAAAAGCCAAAAGCAAAGAGGCCAAAAGCCAAAAAGCAAAGGGACCTCAAGTCAGTCCCCTTATATACACCAAAGTAATCCAGGGAGAGTCCTGTCAACAAAGAACTCTAAACACAGTGTAGAAGGGCAGTGCCGGGCGCCTCCCGGAGGTAGAAGAGAACTTCTGTCCTGACACTGTCGGGACCCAGCGGCATCCCCCGACAATGATGCGAGATTATCTCTTATGTAAAACACTGGAGAGAGAGAGAGAGGGGGAAGGAGGGCGGAGAGAGAGAGCTGATATAAAGTAATACATCTTCATTTCATGAACTTCATGTAATCTAGATGGTACCCACAAGGTCCTTCTTATTATTATCTGCACCAGGGTGATTCTGAATATCTTTTTCTCAGTATACTGAAAGGGTTACACTCGCCTGTTTGAGAGAAAACTAGTATGATCCTTCCTATAGTCTTCCCTATAGTCTCAACGTAGCCAGGATGGTAGTTTCCTGGTAAATTCTAATTGTCCCACGCTGGGTGCAGTGGGTATAAAGAGGAGCTGTGCCCAATCTAGAAAACTCAGAAGTCTTAGTAGATGTATAAGTCAGAAGTTATTCAATCAAGGTGACTTCTGTAACTGCCACACCCTCTAGCAGTGTTTACATAGAAGAGAGGTCTCATTAGAATGAACCTTGGCTTAAATAAGATTAAGTTGGGAGTGGGCAAAACAACAAAGCTCCCAGATTAGCTAGATCTGTCCTCCAACACATCACTAAGGTGAAATCCCAACCAAGACTGTCTCTGTCTGGAAGTGGCGCAGGGGTGGTCTTTGAGCTTAGCCTGGTGGTGCTGGGCCTACTCCTGGCTCTGCACTCGGGGATCACTCCTGGTGGGGTTCAGGGGACCAGATGGGGCGCCAGGGGGTCAAAACTGGGTAAACCACATGCAAGGCAAGCTCGTCCCCTTCCCCACACTACAACTATATTTAGGTTATGTACTAATGATCTGTACACGGAATCTGAGTGTCTACACATCAGAAAGGGTGTCAGGAGCTGGGGAGTCGGCGCAAAGGCTGCTGCAAGCGGGAGACCCCGGCTTTACCCCCGACACGACACTGGTCCCTGAGCACTGAGTCATGAGCAGACCCAAAAGTTTCAAAAGGTGTGACCCCCTCAAACCCAGAAAGCTAGAAAGGGCAGCAAAGATCCACACCTACACCGATAACCCCTGGATATCGAGGGACCAAAGATCCACACCTACACCGATAACCCCTGGATATCGAGGGACCAAAGATCCACACCTACACCGATAACCCCTGGACCTCAAGGGACCAAAGATCCACAACTACACTGATGACCCCTGGATATCGAGGGACCAAAGATCCACACCTACACCGATAACCCCTGGATATCGAGGGACCAAAGATCCACACCTACACAGATGACCCCTGGACCCCGAGGGACCAAAGATCCACACCTACACTGATGATCCCTGGACCCCGAGGGACCAACGACCCACACCTACACCGATGACCCCTGGAACCTCGAGGGACCAAAGATCCACATCTACACTGATGACCCCTGGACCTCGAGGGACCAAAGATCCACACCTACACTGATGACCCCTGGACCCCGAGGGACCAAAGATCCACAACTACACTGATGACCCCTGGACCCTGAGGGACCAAAGATCCACACCTACACTGATGACCCTGGACCCCGAGGGACCAAAGATCCACACTTACACCGATGACCCCTGGACCTCAAGGGACCAAAGATCCACACCTACACCAATGACCCCTGGACCTCGAGGGACCAAAGATCCACACCCTACACCGATGACCCCTGGACCTCAAGGGACCAAAGATCCACACCTACACCGATGACCCCTGGACCTCGAGGGACCAAAGATCCACACTACACCACCGATGACCCCTGGACCTCAAGGGACCAAAGATCCACACCTACACTGATGACCCCTGGACCTCGAGACAGCACAGGACAGAGAAGGCCCCAAAAAGTGCTGGGGAGGCCCTCAAAGCCACACGAAAACATCCCTGAGTGTCTCTGGGGTGTCTGAGGCTGCAAAGACCCACCAGCAGCCTGTCTTAGCCAGACCCTCCTGGTGACACTGTCCCCAGGACCCCAGGGACCACCACTAAAGCAGAAGACACACGCAGGTCTGGGATGAGGTCACTGGGGCGGGCTCACAGCAGCAGGCGGAGAGAGACCGGGAGTGATTCCGCAAATAGATCTTGATTTCCTATCACTGTATCACTGTCCTCCCCGTTCATCATCGATTTGCTCGAGCAGGCCCCAGTAACATCTCCCATATGTCCTGTCTCATGCTAGTAGAGCCAAAGGCATCTGCTTGATCCAGGAACATAAAGAGCCTCAATCCATTCTGGAATGAGGTCTATAATTGTTACTGGTATTTGGCATATATATCAAATACAACACGGGTAGCTTGCCAGGCTCTGCCGTGCAGGTAGCATACTCTTGTAGGCCTCTCTAAGTCCAGCATTTATTGATGAACCGGGCGCCAATAGGCTGGTCTGCTGGGTGGAGGTCTGACGCAGAGAGAAGTCCGATGTGGAAAATGGAGGCCCTCATGGAGTGGGGGGGGGTCGCCTGGCTTGTTGCGAGGATGCTGGGGTGGTGGACCAGGGCTAGAACCCACCATCCCTCCCGGATGCCTCATGAGCGGCTGGTCACAGGGGAGAGCCAGTAGCAGCTCTGCCCCCATGTCTGCGAAGTTTCTGGCCGGCATACCTGAGCCGGATTTAAGAAAGACAGCTGCAGGGTGGAACTCGATGAGCCGGGCGCTGATAGGCTGGTCTGCTGGGTGGAGGTCTGACGAGAGAGAGTCCAGATGTGGAAAACGGAGGCCCTCATGGAGTGGGGGGGGGTCGTCTGGCCTCGCAAGGAGGCTCTGCTGGGGTGGGTGGACCAGGGGCTAGAACCCACCATACCTCCCGGGTGCCTCGTGAGCAGCTGGTCACAGGGGAGAGCCAGTAGCAGCTCTGCCCCATGTCTGCGAGTCTCATGTTTGCTTTCCTTGACATGGTATACTCATTAGGTGGAAATAAGAAATGAGGGGCCGAGCGATAGCCCAGCGGGTAGGGCGCTTGCCTTGCACGGGTCGGCCTCTGCCGGCCCGGGTTCGATCCCCGGCATCCCAAGCACTGCCAGGAGTAATTCCTGAGTGCAAAGCCAGGAGTAACCCCTGAGCATCGCTGGGTGTGACTCAAAAAGCAAAAAAAAAAAAAAAAAAAAAAAAAAAAAGAAATAAGAAATGAAAATAGGATTTTCCTCAATGGATTAAAAAATTAAACTAGTTTTATAAAGAACTTGAACCACTGCCTGAAAAAAAGCAGCACTGGGGCCGGAGCGATAGCCCAGCGGGTAAGGCGTTGCCTTGCACGCAGCCGGCCTGTGCAGGCCCGGGTTCGATCCTCGGCATCCCATATGGTCCCCGAGCACAGCCAGGAGTAATTCCTGAGTGCAGAGCCAGGAGTAACCCCCTGAGCGCCGCCGGTGTGACCCAAAAAAGCAAAAAAAAAAAAGAAAAAGAAAGAAAGAAAAAAAGCAGCACTATTACTGAAATATCTGCAATTATTTCACTTGCCCAAGTCCTGAATCTCCACATCATTCAAGTCTAGATGGTGCCCGTTACAAGGTCTCAGCTCCCAGACCCAGTTCTCTTGTAGCCCTTAAGGTAATTCAGAGCACAGGAATTCAAAGATTTCATTCAAGATTCATCATGAAACAAGCTAGTTTAACATAAAGTCTAATCTTGAGAAAGCTGTCGCAAGGAAGGCACAAGTCTTTTCAGCGTCACAGAGTCTGCGCAGGGCTTACTCCTTGCTGAGCTCAGGAATCATTCCTGGCCGGCCCAAATCCGGGCCAACCATGTGTAAGACAAGTTTCTCGGCTCTTTTTTTCCTCTTTGGGGGTCACACCCAGCAATACTCAGGAATTACTCCCTGGTGGTGCTTGGGGAGACCATATGGGATGCCAGGGATGGAACCTGGGATGGCTGCATGTAAGGCAAACTCCCTGCCCTACCCGCTGTACTATTGCTCCAGCCCCTCCCTCAGGCTTTTAAAACAAACAAGACTTAAAGACATGTGCAGACTTTCAAAACAAACCTCTCCATTTCAGTGAGCTGTTCCTCTTTTGGACCAGCATACCTGAGCCGGATTTGAGAAAGACTGCTGCAGGGGTGGAGACCGATGAGTCGGGCGCTGAGGGCTAGTCTGCTGGGCGGAAGTCTGAGAGAGAAGTCGGATGAGATGGGGGCGCGCTGGGTGGGGGGTTGTCTGGCTTGTTGCGGCGCCTGGGTGGCTGTTAGGCAGTGGCAGCCTGCCCCATGCCTCGCGTAGCATGACATGGGGCAGAGCCAGCTACTTGCTCTCCCTGTGCCCAGCCGCTCACGAGGCGCCTGGGGGGATGGTGGGTTCTAGCCCTGGCCCACCATCCCAGCAGAGCCTCGCAATAAGCCAGACGACCCCCCCACTCCATGAGGGCCTCCATTTTCCACATCCGACTTCTCTCTCATCAGACTTCCACCCAGCAGACCAGCCTATCAGCCAGCTCTTGCGGCGCTACGCCGCGCGCGGGTTCATCAATAAATGCTGGACTTCGAGATGCCTACAAGAGTATGCTACCTGCACGGCAGAGCCTGGCAAGCTACCCGTGTTGTATTTGATATATATGCCAAATACCAGTAACAATTATAGACCTCATTCCGGAATGGATTGAGGCTCTTTATGTTCCTGGAGCGAGCAGATCCCTTTGGGCTCTACTAGCATGAGACAGGACATATGGAGATGTTACTGGGGCCCGCTCGAGCAAATCGATGATGAACGGGAAGACAGTGATACAGTGATACAGTTCCTCTTTAGAAAGGACAAAATAATGTGCAAATTACAAAAACAATGCTGGCTTGGATCTTCAGATTGTCAACCAATAGAATTTTGACAAGCAGAAATGTGAAACACCTTGCCTTTTGAACATATCACCAAGTTTGACAAATCGCAGTACAGCTAGCTGCCCAGTCCAATCAAACTCTGAGCTTAGGCTACGGTCACTGTTCCTTTCCCTTTGTAACTATACGCTAAGTGACTACTTGGCTCCATCAGTTTAAGCACACGAAAGAAATTCATGTCATGAGCATAAGCTTCTGTAGTACACTATAAGAAGCTATCCTAGTTTATCCTGTTATTATTCTGTTCCTATACACAGAATAATAACATCCATTTAAAAACTGACGAAAGTGAAAGGCTCACCACAGGACAAAGGACACCACAGCTCTGTTGCCGTGCAGCTGCCCAGAGCCTCCGCATCTGGCCCAGAGTTGCCTCCTGCAGGTCACTTTGTAGATAGGAGGAGACAGTTTGAATGTGGCAGCTCATCTGACCATGTATTCTGTACTAGCTGGTACAAATATTCTCTCATGCTGCCACAATCATCGTGGGACTAGCTAGATCTTACCAGTATATTTGCCTGGCACATTGGATCTCTAAGTAATTAGTTCAGAGAGAAATGCTGTTTGCCTCCGAGCATGCAAGCTTGGCTCTCTGACAACTCAAAAGCTAATATACAGAACAACCATGAAGTAAAGATGAGACTCTTGTGAAGGCTTGGAGATATTTAACTGGCTATAGAATATTCTTTGGTACATATGCATGCCTTTGTATTCTGAGATACAGTTCATCTCAGAAACTCCTTCTCTCTACCCTGCAGAGGCATTTCCAAGGCAGATCTTAGCTTGGCAACATTAACATCTCAAAGGGCCTAGGTGAGGTCCTGGGAGAAATTACCTGAGGGCATTTGACCCTGGTGGCTTTCCATAGGAGTGGGAGGTCTGGGTTGCAGGGATATAAGACTAGCCTCTTCCTCTCACTCGCTCTCTTTCCCCCTTTCTGCTGATGTCTCTTGACTGTCTCCTCTCGGCAGTAACACGTGGTGGCGGCCATCTTGGTCTACACGTGGCCAGGGCCCAGCTGGGAACCCTAAGTTCAGAGTTTTTCCTATTGCTGATTTGTATGCCAGAACCTGTGTTAAGTAAAGCATTTTAAAACTTCGCCGGATTCTTGCATCTTTCTCCGTCCGCTGGCCACCGATCCCCTGGGACAGAAGGGGATCCCTGACCCTGCTCCCGGATTCTGTGCAGGGCGCCGCAGCGCTTCCCCCCACAGCACGGACCTTCTATATTCTTTAAACTGGCTTTAATATGGGGCCGGAGTGACCGCACAGCGGGAGGGCATTTGCCTTGCACATGGCCAACTCAAGTTCGATCTCCAGCATCCCATACTCCTGGCTTTGCACTCAGGAATTACTCCCTGGCAGTGCTCGGGGGCCATATGGGATGCCGGGATCGAACCCGGGCCGGGCACAGGCCGACCGGTGCAAGGCAAACGCCCCTACCCGCTGGGCTATCGCTCCGGCCCCTCATTTCTTATTTCACCTAATGAGTATACCATGTCAAGGAAAGCAAACAAGGAGTGATTCCTTAGTGAAGAGCCAGGAGTAACCCCCTGAGCATCGCCAGGTGTGATCCAAAGTAGGACCACATACATACATACATACATATGTATGTATATATACATATATATGTATGTATATATGTATATATATTTTTTTTTTCAATCCGCCCAGGTGTGCTGATCCAGTGACTTACAGACATGGGGCAGAGCTGCTACTTGCTCTCCCTGTGCCCAGCTGCTCACGAGGCACCCAGGAGGGATGGCAGATACTAGCCCTGGCCCGCCACCCCAGCAGAGCCGCACAACAAGCCAGACGACCCCTCCCACTCCATGAGGGCAGCCATCTTTCACATCGGACTTTCCTCTCGTCAACTCCACCCAGCAGCAGACGATCCTATCACAGCCCGGGTCGCACGGCCGCTTGCAGCCGCGCCGGTTCATCAATAAATGCTGTATTTAGAGGTGACTACAGAATATGCCACCCACACGGCAAGCCTGGCAAGCTGCCCGTGTCATATTTGATATGCAAAATACCAGTAACAATTATATTAGGTCATTCCCATGACCTAATATAATTGTCTGTTCCTGGAGGAAGCAGATGTCCTTGGGCTCTACTAGCATGAGACAGGACATATGGAGATGTTACTGGGGCCCACTCTAGCAAATAGATGATGAACGGGAAGATAGTGATAGTGACACACACACACACACACTATATATATATATATATATATATATATATATATATATGGATGTTACGGGTAGGAGCTAACTTGCCCAGGGCCAGTGAAGGCAGAAATGGCCGATCTAGCTAAAACTAGCCCGAAGGAAGCTGACAGGAGGACACTGATCACTGACGTAGGGGTCACATCTCCCTGCAGTGCTCAGTACTCAGTGCTTCCTTCTGACTGCTCAGAGGTGCTCCTGGTGGGTGGTGGACCATGTACTGGGGATCGAACCTGGCCCCTTTGTGTGTGTGTGTGTGTGTGTATATATATATATATATATATATATATATATATATACATATATATATATAAAATAAAATGGCTTTAAGACAAGTCATTATCCAGTCGGTATGATCAATGCACCCGGGTGACTCCGGCCGCGAGACAGCTCAAGGGCAGTGCACAGGCTTCGCAGGCATGAGGCCAGGTTCGGTCCCTAGTACATGGTCCACCACCCACCCAGGAGCACCTCTGAGCAGTCAGAAGGAAGCACTGAGTACTGAGCACTGCAGGGAGGTGTGACCCCCACGTCAGTGATCGATGTCCTCCTGTCAGCTTCCTTCGGGCTAGTTTTAGCTTGATCGGCCATTTCTGCCTTCATTGGCCCTGGGCGAGTTAGCTCCTACCCATAACACCCAAGTCTTCCCTTTTCCCCAAATCACCACTTACCCGGCTCTTGGCCCCGAACCTCTGCTTCCCCGTTCTCAGAGCAATCCTTTAGAAGCGCAAACACTGACCCGGAACAAGACTCAGCAGTGAAGAGAACAGCAGAGAAGGGGCACACACAGCTCCCCCTGCCCGCCAGCTGCGGGCGGCTCCAGCTGGCGCCGCGTCCGCCTGCAGCCGCTTCCCGCTTTAGAGGTGGCCGGGAACAGGGTGACGCTGCCTGGCACCAGCCATGGCCAGGAATCGGAGTCCGCCGGCGGGGTCTGCGCCCAGCCTGCTGAGCTCCCTCCCAGCTGCGCTGAGGTCAGGCCGCACTGAGAGGGGCGTGTAAGAAACTGCTCAGCCAGGGCCAGGCGACAGCTCCGAGGACCGGGTCTGAGCACAGGCACAGCACGATCTTCCCCAAGTCTCCCACAACCAAACCGACCCCAAAGTCCACTCTTAGGCCACATGAAACTCTCCACCAGATCTGGCTTCACAAACCACGAGCAGAGATTTAGCCATTTCCATCCAGATTCATCTTTCTCCAAAGGGTGGGAAACACGCCCAGAGGTGAACTGCTCCGCCTGAAGAGGATGGCCACTTTGGTGGGGTTTGGGTTTTTGTTTTTTTTTTTGGCTTTTGGGGTCACACCAGGTGATACTCAAGGGCTCCTCCTGGCTCTACTCTCAGAAATTACTCCGGCGGTGCTCAGGGGGACCCTATGGGATGCCGGGGATGGAACCTGGGTCGGCCACACCCACGGCAAACGCCCTCCCCGGTTCTTATGAATGAGCTCAGGACATGAACGAATCACCTCGAGGAAAGTCCAGGCTCCCAGCAGGGCTCCGCAATGAGGCCACGGGGTGAAGGGAGCAAGCCAAGGGCCTCTGTCAGTTCTGCAGAAGGCGGGGCAGGCGTCACAGCCGAGCGCAAGCTGTGCCCAGGGGTTCTGCCCCCAACAGCATGCTGGGAATGACCCCAAAGAGGGACAATTCCCTCTCCAGTGCGCCCAGAGAGTCTTCCTGCTGCCACCGGCTGCTGCCCGGGCCCACATGGCGCACCCCCCTGCCTGCCCGGCGGCAATCCGACGGGACTCTGCCCGTAACCTGCTACACCTCTCACACAGCACGCAGCTACACTGTGACAACTATTTTTAAGAAATCTTTCTGCCTACACTACTGTCATTCTCAACATTCGCAGAGCGAACTCCCTTGAACTTTCCAGAGTTCTGGGAACAAAAGTGAGAATAAGATATTCAACTGACATCTGAAGAAAAAATAGAAAAAGAAGTTGCACCTGATCAAGCGGGTAGGATATAAAAATAACTCGCAAGTGTTATAAGCCATCATGCTTTCAGTTGTCTGTACAAATAAACTTCACGGTGGGGCACACAGCATGCAAAGACAACTTGCTTCAAGGAAAAGGAGTGATAAACTTCAGCCACACTTTCTAAGTCTTTTACATTATTTATTCAAAATTCTCCTTTGCATTTCCATACCATTACCAATAAAACACGTTTTCACTATTTTACTGAATCTATGGCAGAGCCTGGCAAGCTACCAGCGTTGTATTTGATATGGCAGAAACCAGTAACAATCATAGACCTCATTCCCATGACCTGAAGGAATGGTTTGAGGCTCTTCATGTTCCTGGAGCGAGCAGATGCCCTTGGGCTACACTAGCTTGCAACAGTATGGAGATGTGACCGTGCCCCCTCGAGCAAATCGATGAACGGGAAGACAAGTGAAACAAGGGATTCAATCTACATATAACAGAACATTTGTTTCTGTATGATTTTCTAATATGCCAAAAGGCTGTAAGAAATAAAAATATTTCTACAGCAAAGAGTATGTGTACAGTCAGGAATATCTGATAAATAATTAAGTGTATCACTTAACTTACAGAAACATTTAAACTGTACTTTAAAATTTAAAAGGGTAAAAATTCAAAACTGAAAATCCCTGAAAAGTGTTTTGGAAAAGAAACACACAAAATACCAGTTTGGGTTGAATTTTTCAGCTTTTACCTAACTCCTCTATAGATAGCACCAAAACAGCACAAAACAAAAAAGCCATCAATTTTTCAAAATTCTGACATAATCCCCAAAATCATTTTTAATGAGCCGAATTCACCAGGGCCGAGAAAGAGAGGGGCCAGGCGGGAGGCGCGGGCCGGCTCCGCGGGAGGCAGCGGTGAGCTGCGGTAGGCCGGAGCGGCTGGAAGCGGCGCCTATTCCGAGAGGCTCTGGCTGCGTCCAGCACGGCCAGCGGCTCCCCTGCTCCTGCTTCCTGAAGACTGTCGCCACTGAGTGGCATCGAAACCGAAAATCCTTTGGACTGTCCACCCTGTCTTGTTCTTTAGGCCCTGCAGAGCGGCGCTGGGAGCTGACGGGTCACTCCATGGTGCCCAGACTGACCTGAGCCTCGGCCCACTGACCTCTCTGCGCCCCTCCCAGTAGGTGTGGGTGGGGTCTAGGGCACTGCCTTCCACTGGCACCGAGGTGCAGGGGGCAAAGCTCGACCACTGCCTACCTCAGGAGGCCAAACTGAAGCACACGGTCAGAGAACAGGGGCGGCAGGGTCCACCTCTCCAGACAACGCGGAGGGCCGGAGCGGCCTGCGAGCTCGGCCACACGCTTCTCAACGAGTCTCTTCCAAAGTCCTACTTACGACTAGATTTTCAGCTGTCCACGTGAGAAAAAGACCAAATTTCACTGAGTTCAATCACCCACCATAGTCCAAAGTCTGAAAGCCCGAAGTATTGTTGTTTATTTTCTAGTAATTAAAACTATCTTTATGGATCCACTTCAGCCGATGCGTGACGCTTTTCTGATCTCTCTAAATGTTCAGGTTTGTAAGGGTCGTGTATGTGTCATCTTCCGATTTTAAGCCCGTCAAGGCAAGCCCTTCATTCATGCAAACAGTTCTCCCAGTGTCTCACATCTGACTACACGGGGACATAATGTTTCTGTATTCTGCCAAATCATAGATCTATTAGAGATCTATTTATGCCGACAGCTATACAAGTATCCAAAACGTCCTGTCCAAAGTACTTTACCATACCGTGATTACTCAATCCTGTTCTTAAAAAATTTTAGACACAGTACAGAGAAAACTAAGATGATATAAACAAGCCAGCGGCACAAACGCAGTTACCATAAGCAAGGCAGTTCTTCTTCCCACCTGAAAGCTCTTACAGAATTTCTATATGAATTATTTTCCCTTTGAGCTTTAAAAATTTTTTGTTTTAAACATGTTTTAATTCTCAGTTCTTTCTCTATCATACTAGTTTCTATGAAATATGAATTATGGCTCCTACCCCTCTGTATGAAAATTATAAATATTAAATATTTCCTTAACCCTGAAAAATAACATCAAATGAATTTTTGAAAAATGTAGGCTCACAAGATCAAAAAGAACATTAAATAAGAAGGCAACAGCAGGCACCAGCTCAGAGCCAAGGCCGCTGGGCACGCTGGGAGGCCAAGCCAACCCCCTGACCACCTGCAGTGACCCGGGCCCTCTGAGCCGGGAGGAGCAGCCTCCAGTACCAACAGGTGTGGCCAAAATAAGGAACGGGAAGAGGGGGCGGCTCAGCACCCTAACTCCCTCCTGAGGGGTCACTGAGGCAGGGGCGGCTCAGCACCCTAACTCCCCTCCTGAGGGGTCACTGAGGCAGGGGGCAGCTCAGCACCCTAACTCCCTCCCTGAGAGGCCCTCCCCTGAGAGACTCTGAAACCAGAGGTCTAAAGTCACACAGAGGGCGGGAGCCCAGGCTTGAGTGGGCAGGCGTCTAGTGTCCACTGTGCAGGGTCCAGATGGTTGAGCGGGCACGTGCAGAGGGGCGGCGGCAGGGAGGCCCAGGAGCAAGGCCCCACCCTGAGCACAGAGCCACGGCACCCCCGCAGCCGACTAGGCGCGGCTCAAAACAAGAACGCACAGTTCTGGCGTGCACCAGCCTGCAGGAAGCGTCTGTCCGAACATCAGGTGACACTCCCGGCCGGCCCCTTCTCCACACGGGAGTGGGGGAGACCCTCGGGCCCCACGCCAGCTTGTCACTGGCACAGAGAACAAGCAGGAAGGAACCAGGACGACCCGCGGCCTTCTTAGAGATGGAATCCACCTCCCCAACAATGTCTGTGCCTGGGCTCCTGCTCTCCCTAACTTTATGGGGGGGAAAACATCAAGCAAATCCGGACAAGGAAAACCTTTTCGGCCCACCCCCAGTGATGTTCAGGGTTCACTGCCCGCTGGGCTCAAGGGACCCTACAGGGGCGCAGGGGGTGGAAGCTGGAGCAGCACACCTGATTGGGGGTGAGAGGGACACGCATCAGGGAAGTCGATTCACCTCCTGAGACCACGCTTCAGAGACGGCGTCCTGCAGGCTGGCTGCACACAAATTAGAACTAAAAACCAAATTATTTGGTCACGGCCACTGTGCTAGTGAGCAACACCAAGAACCAAGTCTGGTCCCGGGGCCAGAGAGATGGGAGAGCGGGCAGCCACTTGCTCTGCACACAGCCAGGGTTTCGTCCCAGGACCCCGGCTGTCCTGAGCCTACCAGGAGTGGACCCTGAGCAACGGCGAGTGTGGCTCCAAAAAGCTTCTTGTTCCAGAGTCTGAGTTCTGCTATATGAAAAATCTGCTACTATCTGAAAAAAGAGCACACACACACACACACACACACACACACACACACACACACACACACACATACAATCCTAGAAAAACATTTAAAGAACCAAATCCTTTGAAAAATGAGATGATGTTGAAAACAAAACAGAAAAGCGAACTATTCTCCCATAAAACAGACCAAAAGGCAAAGAAGAGGAGAATTAAGCAAAGATAAATCAAAGGACAGGGGGTAGGGCATTTGCCTTGCACGCTGCCAGCCTGTGCCGGCCCGGGTTCGATCTCCAGCATCCCATATGGTCCCCCGAGCACCGCCAGGAGTAATTCCTGAGTGCAGAGCCAGGAGTAACCCCTGAGCATCGCCGGGTATGACCCAAAAAAAAAAAAAAAAAAAAAAAATCAAAGGACGGATTAAAGACTAGAAAAGGCTCAATGTTCAATAAAAAGGGACTCGAGAGCAGGGAATCAATAAAAGGTAGCAATGAAATAACTTGGGAACGTTCAGATCTGGAGGACTATGCCAAGTCGGCCACGACACAAGGGAATACCTACAAAGCAATAACAGCAGACAAACAGTAAAAGTGATGAACGACAAAAAGTCCCTCACATCAAAATGCATGACAGGAAAACTTTCGGCCATGATAACCTCTTCCGGAGGGGGAATACGGGAGCATATAAACGCAGGAATCAAGAGGAGCATCCCGCTATCACCAACAGCCCGACGTGGCGGAGCACACGGTCAGCACCGGGCTTCATCGCCATTCATTTCTCAGACACCCATTTCCAAACAGTTTGTTCCCAGGCGTCCTTTCTCAAGACGAACTAGAGAGAGGGAGGGAGGGGACTCAGGAAGACAGGGGCAGGGCAGGAAAGCAGGCTCACAGGGCGCCGGGCCAACACCAGGAGGAGGGGAGGGCCAGGACAAGATCTGATACCTGCACGCTTTACCTGCAGCTCTGGAAAGTGTAGAAAAGAAATCAGCGTTCAAAACAGAAGAAACCGGGAGAGCCAGTAGATCACGAGGTGATCATTAACTCCGCAGAACCAGAAGTCAGAGGGACCGTGGCCGTCAGACGTCTGCAGCACGCATGCATCTGTACTTAACATGACCGTTAAGGGACTGTGGCCGTCAGACGTCCGCAGCACGCATGTATCTGTACTTAACATGACCGTTAAGGGACTGTGGCCGTCAGACGTCCGCAGCGCGCATGTATCTGTACTTAACATGACCGTTAAGGGACTGTGGCCGTCAGACGTCTGCAGCACGCATGCATCTGTACTTAACATGACCGTTAAGGGACTGTGGCCGTCAGACATCCACAGCACGCATGTATCTGTACTTAACATGACCGTTAAGGGACCGTGGCCGTCAGGACGTCTGCAGCACGCATGCATCTGTACTTAACATGACCGTTAAGGGACTGTGGCCGTCAGACGTCCGCAGCACGCATGTATCTGTACTTAACATGACCGTTAAGGGACCGTGGCCGTCAGGACGTCTGCAGCACGCATGCATCTGTACTTAACAACATAACCATTAATTCTGCGTCTGGCGGCACCCAGCAAAGTGCTCAGGGCTCAATCCTCACAGTGCTCAGGGATCATTCCTGACAGTGCTCAGACACCATCTACGATGCTGGGGATCAAACTGGGCTCGGCCAGGCGCTAGCAAGCACCCTGCACGCCCTAGCCTGAGCGCCCTGGTATCTCTCCAGCCCAGAAACATGAATTTTAGACCCGAGATATGCCAGGGGACGGGAAGCAGCAAGGGTGAGAGGGCGTCCTACAGCGAGATCCTCCCGACCAAGGGGGAGACACTATTTCAGAGTGTTAAGCCTCCGCGTGGGGCCGGCCACACAGCGCAGGGCGAAACACAAGCTACACATGCGTGAGGCCCGTGTCCAACCCTCACCCAAGCAACAGGTTTAGTGCTTGAAAAGAGGAACTCCCAGAAGGGCAGGAAAGGACAGACACAGGAGCAGCTGCTCCTAAGGTGCTTTAAAGTGCGAATGAACAACCGCAACAGTCTCAGTGGCCCAAGCCAGGCTCAATGGCTGCCGTGCAAGCACCAGGCCACTTTCCTGGTGACACAGATACACGCAAGCATGATCCAGCAGAGCCGCCGAGGCCACGAGCCACGCCCAGCCGGTACAGTCATGGTGTGTGAGCACCACGGGCAGGGGCGAGCGCTGGCAAGCACAGGAGCGCCACCAGGAAGCGTGCGGCCCTGGCAAGCCCAGCCACCACACCGTGGGAGGGGCACCTCCAGCAGGCGTGTGGCCCCCAGTCAAGGCCACCTCCCCATGGGCGGGACAAGGGAGATTTTCTCAAGGGAACAGACAACACACGTTTCACCTGACGATGGGCCAGGAAGGGCAGCGTGGCAAAAGGAACGGGCAGAGCGACAGCACCGTGGGGAGGGGCCGGCCGGGCACGCAGCTGCCCCCGACTTCAATCCCCACGTCCCACAGGGTCCCCGGTCGGGTCGGCCCGGAGTGATCCCGAGCACGGCCAGGAGGAACCCTGGAGCACCCAGTAGGGACTAGTGGGCTACTGACGTCTTTAAAATAATAAAAACTTTATCTCCTTTGGATCCCGGTACCTCCCTAACCGCCCTTTCAGTACCTGCTGATGAACAGGCTGTCGGTAGAGTCGATTTCAAAGTGATTCAAAGGACCCTAACAAATAAAAACATTACACAGCAACAGCAACATAACTCTAAGAAAGGACCTGATTTAACTCTCATCAGAACTGAAAAACCTGATCATTTTGCTTCTCTTTGGGTCCGGGGCGGGGGGGCGTATTTCCAGCTTCTCTGATGTCCCTGTGGACGCGGTGCTCCTGGGGCTAACTCCTGGCTGGGCTTCAGGAATCACTCCCGGCCAGGCTTGGGGGGACCACACGCTCTGCTGAGGTGGGCCCAGTCTGACCGCATGAAGGCAAGCACCCACCTTCAGTACTGGTGCTCCAACCCTAAGCCTAATCAGTCCGAAAAGAAATGATTTAAAGTCATCCATATTCTAGCAACATATCACCACGAAATTCATCCATTCGAGAGCCAGAGTGGTAGTACAACAGGTAAGGCACTTGCCTGCACACAATTCAGCCTGGGTTCAGTTCCCGGCAGCCCATTCTCCAAGGCCGGTATTAAGCCCTGAGCACCACTGGGTGTGACTCTGAGCCAAACAAACAAAAATAAATAAATTCATTCACTCAGGCCCGGTAGAGCCCGGCAGGGAGCACTCTGCACGCAGAGACCCAGTGACCCCAGGGTAGACCTGGAGCACGGAGCCAGGAATGGTACCTGAGTACTGCCACGCAGGGACACCTCCCGCCCCAGCCCCAAAACTACCCATCCATTTACTGGGAGCTTAGCATGTTACAAAGCCGCTTTTACACTGAAGGGGACACCCCCACAGGCTTGGCTGAATACATGTGAGCATATAACCTAAGCCTTTCTGACAGCAAGAAATTATTATCATTGCAAGTAAGCTACACGTGGAATGTTTTGAAAGCAAGATAAAATTAGCCACGACAAAATATGTGGGAGAAACAGCTTCTGAAAACTTATTTTAAAAGATGGTTAGTATTAACACAATAAATGGATTCTACTCCAGAGTCTGAAGAGATATAATAATTAAGTGCAAAATTACAGTTTAACCAGCAATTCAGAAACTCAAAGGATCAGTTTTAAACATTAACACTGGATTACAGCGGGTGAAGGTTTTCCTATACCACAACGAGCAGCTTTATCGCACTGTTAAATTGTTGACTTCCTTTTTGATTAGCGAGGGGCTCTGGCCAAGGAGAAAGAAGTTAACGGCACTGTGAGGTCCTGGGTTCCAGCCCCAGGACCACACAGAAATAATTAATATTCAATTTAGAAGGCAACTCAGACCATTGCAACTAATTGAAATGATAAGACCCAGAGCTGGAGTGATAGTACAACAGGGAGGGCATTTGCCTTGCACGCGGCCAACCTGGGTTCGATCCCCGGCATCCCATAGGGTGCCCTGAGCACCTCCAGGAGTAACTCCTGGTGCAGAGCCAGGAGGAAGCCGAGTATTGCTGGGCGTGACCCAAAAAGCAAAAGAGGAAAAAAAAGGCCCAATATTCCAGGCAATGAGTACAGACACGTGATCAGTGGCCAGGCAAGTTAGCTGAACACTTCACAAATGTGGGGGAGCGGAGAAGTTGACAAAAGCATATAGAAAATCGTTTTCTCTTCTGTGTCCTTTCTTTTATGTGAACACCGCAATTTCAACGTTGTTCATAGTAGCTCTTTGACACATGCGATGTCCAGTCCCTGTGTGACCTTCCCTCCACCAATGTCCTGAGTTGCCCTCCCACCCCCAAGCCTACCCCTTTAGCAGGCACACACCAAATTCATATTGCTTGCTGTAACAAACTGGAAGCTGAAACTATAAGGACAAAAAGAATCAATGAGTCCCTTTGGATAGTTGTTCTATCACAGTGCTCTTGCTAAAGCTACTGGCTGAGCCTCCTGAGTTACTGTTGCTCACTGAGCCTGGCTGAGCTGGCCGGTGCTGGCTGAGCCTCCTGAGTTACTGTTGCTCACTGAGCCTGGCTGAGCTGTCGGTGCTGGCTGAGCCTCCTGAGTTACTGTTGCTCACTGAGCCTGGCTGAGCTGTCAGTGCTGGCTGAGCCTCCTGAGTTACTGTTGCTCACTGAGCCTGGCTGAGCTGTCAGTGCTGGCTGAGCCTCCTGAGTTACTGTTGCTCACTGAGCCTGGCTGAGCTGTCGGCTGGCTGAACCTCCTGAGTTACTGTTGCTCACTGAGCCTGGCTGAGCTGTCGGTGCTGGCTGAACCTCCTGAGTTACTGTTGCTCACTGAGCCTGGCTGAGCTCGGTGCTGGCTGAACCTCCTGAGTTACTGTTGCTCACTGAGCCTGGCTGAGCTGTCAGTGCTGGCTGAACCTCCTGAGTTACTGTTGCTCACTAAGCCTGGTGGGCTTCTACACTGTGCTACACTGTACTCTTAGTGGGCTCTCGGGACTGGGGGATTTGGAAGTGTTGCCTGGCTGGTTATGTGGTCATGAGCTTCATCCTGAATGTCGGGTGCTGGATGTGAGGGCGATCTGGCTGCGACATCTGAGTGTCGAGTGCAGGTGAAGGCTGGGGACCTCTCCTCTGGTGACCTCTGCCCCCCATCCCCCGTCTGAGAAGGCCACAGGGTTTTCGGCCCAGAGACGGCTCTACCTGGGATGCTCTGGCGGCTTGACACATATAACCTCAGACCTGACACAATGCTTTTCGAACCCGAACCCCATCAAACCCAACCCCTTACTGCAACATCCGAGAGAGCTGACAGGCAGAGCTATTCAGGCTGTTTCCACCTCTACTGCTAGTCTCTAGCACTGGGTCCCGAGTCCATTCCTCTCTACGTGGCCCCTGCGCAAGGACCCCTAGCAACTTCCCGGTGCCCAGGAAACATACCCCATTATCTCTGTTAATACCATCACCTTCACGGAACGTCACCTCTCTAGGCGACACATTCTCACCCCCCCATTCTTTCCGGGGGCTGGGGGTGGGGACCCCCAATGGTAGTGGAGGAGCTGAGGCCTGGGGTTAGGGTTAGGGTTAGGGTTAGCCCTGAACCTGAGCCACTGCTCAGTGCAAAGGTCCAGATACACGGTGCTACTCGGATGCTGCGGGGGATCACGGGCCCCTCGGGCCGGGTCTCCAGGGGCTGCTCGGGGCTGGACACAGGCCGACCCACAACCAGCTCCTGGGCTCTCGCCTTCTGCCTGTCGCACTGCTCAAGAACCGACAAACCCGAAGTGACAGCTCTGTCTGTAATGGTGAACGAGACACCTGCCGAGGGGTGAACAGCTTGGGGACAGGCCTGAGCGGTTGCTGGAGGCAGCCGGCAGCTCTGCTCACAGCAGCAAAGGTCTGGGAGCTGCCCAGGTGCACAAGAACAGGTGAGTGGCTAAAGAAAGTGCTGGCAAGGTACAATGGGGAGGGGCCCTTGCCGCAGCCCCAGCAAGACGGGTTGGATCCCCAGCACCCATATGGTCCCCCAAGAACAGCCAGGAGTGAGCCCGGAGGAGCAGAGCCAGCAGTAAGCCCTGAGCACCACTGAGTGTGGCCCCAAAAACAAAACACACAAACAAAAGGAAACTGTGGTACATGCACACAGTGGAATACTACTCCTATGTATATAGTGGACTATAATGAGATACTGTATTATATACCTAGATATGTAGTAGAACACGACAAAACACTGTAAGAGGCGAAATCATAAAATTTGCTGCTCCAGAGACGGACTGGAGCGTACCATGCTGAGTGCAGGGAGCGGAGAGGGAAGCACACGAATGAGCTCGCTCGTGTGTAGGGTATAAGACGTAACGGGCGTAACAAACATCCGGCAGCGGCAGAAACAGCGGCATGGTCTCCAGGAAGAGCTTGGTGGGTCCGTTCACTGCTGGCATGGTGGTGCGGAGTGTTGAGGCGCCATTCACAGTACGCAGACCACGGTGCCCAAGAGGGTTCTGAGTCCCCTGAGCATTGAAACGAGATCCCAAATAACCCGACTGGGGTCAGGGAGAGAGGACAGCAGGTAGGGCACTGTCCCTGTATGCAGCCAACACAGGTTTATTCCCGGGCCCCGTCCATGGTCTCCCAAGCGCTGCCAGGAGTGAGCCCTGAGCACAGAGCCATGAGTGAGCCTTGAGCACGGCTGGGTGTGGCCCCAAAATTAAAAAAAATTCATTAGAAAAGTATCTCATTAAAAGCAATGTCAGACGAGGCCGGAGCGATCGCCCAGCGGGTAGAGGGCATTTGCCTTGCACGCGGCCGGCCTGTGCCGGCCAGGGTTCAATCCCCAGCATCCCATATGGTCCCCCGAGCACCACCAGGAGTAATTCCTGAGTGCAGAGCCAGGAGGAACCCCTGAGCATCGCCCGGCGTGACCCAAAAAGCAAAAAAAAAAAAAAAAAAAAAGCAACGTCAGGGGCTGGAATGATAGTACAGCAGGGAGGGCATTTGCGTTGCACGCTGCTAACCTGGGTTCTATCCCGGCATCCCATATGGTCCCCAGAGCACCACCAGGAGTAATTCCTGAGCGCAGAGCCAGGAGTAGCCCCTGAGCGTCGCCGGTGTGACCCAAAAAGCAATGAGAAACATCATATGAACCCCAACACATCCACTTCCACCCTTGTCTATGCCCAAGACAGCTGTGTGACCACGGCCCTTCTAAGACACAGCAGAAAGTAAAACACGTGGCTGGCCATACAGTTACCAAGTATAAGGACAGAAACTAGAGCTATCAATATACAACAATACACAAAATTAGAGCCAGAGAGTACTGCGCGTTAGGGGGCTTGCCTTACATGTGGTCAACGCGGTTCGACCCCCAGAACCCCACATGGCCCACGAGTGACCCACCCTACTCCAGGGGTCACCCAGGAGTGACCCCTGAGTACAGAGCCAGGAGAAAGCCCTGAGCACAGCCACGCCTGGCCCTAAGATAACCATTACATTAACAGAAGCCAATTTTCACTATGCATGTCCTAAATTTTATCATTTCTGAGCAACTGCTGGGTTCCTTCATTTCACTGCCACACAAAACCAGATTATTATTTACAAACCTGCCACATTTAAAATATGAATGTGTGCACAGGCCTTTATTTTTTGCTGTGGCACCAGGGCTGGAACCCAGGGCGTCACACACCAGGTCAGCGCCTGCCGATGCCATACACGTCCTGGAAACATAGATGCCAGAATTATGTTATGATTCATATGTTCTATTTTATACATAAGGGACACACAAAGGCGCTTAAGGAGATAATACAGAGAGAGCCTGTGTTAAAGGAAGTCGGAATGAAGCATGAAAATTTTACGTTGCTCACTTAGTGGTTAAGGTGGACATTTATCTGCAAAGAACAGAATGCACAGCCGCCGCCCCCCCGGGGGGGGGCGGGGGCGGGCGTGCGCCCCCCCCCCCGACACCCCCCGGCGCCCCGCACCCCCCCGCCCCCCACCCCCGAGGCCCGGGGGGGGAGAGCCAGGGGGGGAACCCCCGGGGCCGCCCCGGCGGCCCCAAAAAAAAAAAAAAAAAAAAAACAGACACAAGGCTTAAGCTTCCAAATAATTTTCAGATTTACAGAGTTAGTCATCTTGGTTTTCATACATTCACAAACCCCTAACATTGTCCAAAACTAATTACAGTAGATATAATTGTTTGCTTTTATTAACTCGTAAGAGGAGTCATGAGAATACGCCTTTTTATAATTAAACCTATTACGTAAACAAGGTCTGTCGTTTACGTCTCTGCTATAAATACAAATTCCAGTGACTTCATCTTACCCCACTTCACAACTACCAGATTTATTTAGCTTTAATAAAACTATCATTCTATTTCCAGTTCAAACTGTAACAGTAGTCAGAATAATAACCAAAAATAAATTGCAAAAAAACCAGAAAATGAGCCCTAGCTGTGAATACAGCTCGAAGATGGCTTCAGCTGGTGAAGCCCCCACCACGCCTCCCAAGGACAGAGACAAGCACCTCAAGAGGGGGAAGAGGTCTTCGCTTTTCCTTTTTCTGGAGCTCCAGGGATCAACCCACGACCTCACAACTTGC
Source organism: Cryptotis parvus (assembly GCA_021461705.1). Classification (NCBI taxonomy): domain Eukaryota; kingdom Metazoa; phylum Chordata; class Mammalia; order Eulipotyphla; family Soricidae; genus Cryptotis; species Cryptotis parvus. The sequence goes on along the minus strand of JAJIBD010012663.1, from coordinate 5,409 downwards.
AAGGCCTGTGCTCTTCCTCTGAACCCATGTCGAGCCCTGGAAGACGTGCTTAAACCTAGCAATAATTAAGCGGAAATGCCACAACATCAGTAGGAGACTGAACTTGCAATCTATCCGAGCACAAAGTCAACTTCTCGGTGACACTTCAGCCCAGCGTTAACTGCAACACGCAACGACGAGCTACTCGTGCGCGCAGGAACAGAGGCAGCTGCCCTGGGTCAACGACGAGCTACTCGTGCGCGCAGGAACAGAGGCAGCTGCCCTGGGCAACGGAGCTACTCGTGCACCGGCAGAGGCGCTGCCTGGGCCCGCGAGCTCTCGCGCGGCGGGAGCTGCCGCTGGCCCTGGGTCCCTCGTCACGTCACACCTGGCGCACACCAGACCCTCAGTGTTCCAGAGCCCACTAATATGTCAAAACTTTTTTTTTTTTTTTTGCTTTTTTTGGGTCACACCCGGCGATGCTCAGGGGTTACTCCTGGCCCTGCACTCAGGAATTACTCCTGGCAGTGCTCGGGGGACCATATGGGATGCCGGGATCGAACCCGGGTTGGCTGCGTGAAAGGCAAAGGCCCTACCCGCTGGACTATCGCTCTGGCCCCTGTCAAAACATCTTAACAGAAGTCAGTACAGGGGATTCTCTGAAAAAGAGAGTATGACCAAGTCTGCTTTTCGTCCATAAAAATAAGCGTAAACACAGGAATCGCACCAGTTTGCCGACACATAAAGAGACAGCGAGGGAGACAATGGCGAACGGGCACAACACAGGGAAGGCGGTTCAGCCCCAAGGACCGAGACCAGCAGGACAGCGGCCCGAGCAGAAGATGAGAACCAGACTGTGCAACATCCTCATGGTACACACCTTAATGCATCACAGAACTTCTAAGTATTAGTAAATTAAATATGGATCCAGGGGCCGGAGCAATAGCCCAGCGGGTAGGGCGTTTGCCTTGCATGCGGCCGGCCCATGCTGGCCCGGGTTCGATCCCCGGCATCCCATATGGTCGCCCGAGCACGCCAGGAGTAATTCCTGAGTGCAGAGCCAGGAGAAACCTCTGAGCATTGCCAGGTGTGACCCAAAAAGCAAAAAATAATAATAATAAATAAATAAATAAATAGATAGATAAATAAATAAATATGGATCCAAAAGGTACTATATTTGTTCCATGGAGTGAGAGAAAAATATAAGCTTAGTAGATTAAAAAACCATTAGGAAGTTTTGCAGGGAGAGGGGCTCCCCGGCAGAGCTCCAGAGCCGATTCTTCCAACTACACGTAGATGCCGGCACCTCCATCCCGGACGGGCGGAAGGAGTTTCTGATTCCCGTCTGCTTTCACCACTTCTCGCCCATGCCCAGTTCTGGGCCTAGCAGTGCTTCTACAGTTTGTAAAGCTCAGGCGGTTTCTGGAGTTAAAATCTATATTCATGTCTAAATTCTCTATGAACTATTTGAATTAAATAAACCTTTCCCTTTATCATAGAGAAACTGGTTTCTGTTCAGAATCACGATCCAAACCTCTTCTCTAGTGGACATTTCAGCAAAGCTACAATTAGTGGGGCCGGAGCGATAGCCCAGCGGGTAGGGCGTTTGCCTTGCACGCGCTGGCTCATGCGGGCCTGGGTTCGATCCCCGCATCCCATATGGTCCCCGCGCCGCCAGGAGTGATTCCTGAGTGCAGAGCCAGGAGTGGCCTCTGAGCATTGCCGGGTGTGACCAAAAAAAAAAAAGGAAAAAAAAAAAAAAAGCTACAATTAGTTATTTTGGGTGGGGAAGGCGGCCACACCTCGCGGAGCTCAGAGCTCACTCCTGGCTCTGCACTCACTCAAGGTCACTCTGACAGGGCTTGAGAACCAAATGGGGTGCTAGGGATCGAACCCCGGTCAGCCAAGTGCCAGGCAAGTGCCCTACCGGCTATACTATCACTCCAGCCCTACAAAGTTATGGTTGGTTTTTTTTTTAAATCAATAGAACATTCATTATCTAAGGAAGTTTTATTAAAACTAGCTTAATAATTACATGTCTTTCAATGATCAAGATTCTCTCATTTCTAATCCCCAATGAAAAGGGGAGGGGGAGAGAGAGGGAAAGAGAGAGGGGAGAGAGAGGGAGAGAGAGAGAGGGAGGGGGAAGGGAGAGGGAGGGGGAGAGAGAGGGAGGAGGGAGGGAGAGAGGGAGGGGGAGCGAGATGGAGGAGGAGAGAAGGAGGGGGAGGGGGAGAGAGGGAGAGAGGGAGGGGAGAGAGGGAGGGGAGGGGAAGAGACAGGCTGGGGGTGGGCTGGCGGCAGGGTGAAGGGGGCACACTGATGGCGGGAAGCGTGCACTGGTGGAGGCTGGGCGTTGGAACAGCGTGTGACTGAAACCCGATCGTGAACAGTCTCCCAACTGTATGGCACAGTGACTCAATAAAATAAATTTTAAAAAAAAGATTCTCTTGTTTCCTGATTTTAAAAAATTAAAAATGAAAAAGCTGGGCTGGAAAGACAGCTCAGAGGCTGAGCTCGAGCTCTGCGTGCAGGAGGCCTGGGTTTAAAAAAGGGAGGCGGAGGGGGTGGGCTAACTCAGAAACTTAGGTGAAAGTTTTAAGCAACCACTTTTTCAAATCATCTGAAAAATAGATAGACCCAGAAAAGAGGAAGCCGAGACCCGCAGTAGACAGAGGCGGCCCAGCAGGAGACAGCGACCTCACAGGCAGGCGGCAGAGGCCCAGAGGTCAGCGCCTGCTCTCGGCCCAGGGCAAGCGTCACCCGGGACTGTCCTGTTGGGGAGCTCTTCGGTGTGGGCGCAGAGCGTGAGATCAATGCCACGCACCCCGTGTGCACAAGCACCACAACGGAAGGACGAAAAAGAAAGGAAAAAGAAAGGCACCGGGGAGAAGGCTTGGGGCTTGGGACGCCGCCGCGGTCCTGCGACTGGATCCAGCCCCAAACCCACGCCGCGCCCGCCGCACGCAGCCTGCCGGGAAAGGACGGTGCACCAGTGTCTTCAGGGACGGCAGGGGAGGGAGGTGCGGGGAGAAGCCCTAAAAAGCAGGGAGACAGAAAGGGTCTAAGACAGAAAAAAAATTCAAGATGGGGCCGGGGCTATAGGACACGCGGAGGGCCTTGGCCTTGCACTGGCCGGACTGAGGGATGGTCTCCGGCACCCCAGAGGGCCCCTGAGTGACTCCTGAGTGCAGGGCAGGGCAGGAGTGAGGAGCAGCACAGCGTGGCCATCAAGATAAATTAAACCATGAAAGCTTTGAAGTCTAGCCAATCTGAAGACCCAGAAGTTGTAGTGTTTTATGTTTACGAAGCTCACGACCACTTGGCGCCTTCCTGAGTTAGCGTTCTTTGATCAGGGAGCTGGGAGATTCCTGCTCTGGGTTCTCCCCATTAGTCTCTGCGGTCTTGGAAAAGTCACAAACTTTTCCGTGGCAGAGACACTTGAGCAGGGAGAGAGCCTGCTCTGCACACAGCCCACCTCCCAGGAGCACTGAGCTTCACCAGGCATGATACAAAACCCAAATGAACTGGAAAGTTCCTAACTCTCTAGGCAGCCGAACTATCCAGCTCTGCGGCGGGAGGGCCCCAGGAGGAGAGGCGCCCGCCTTGCCGTGGGGCCGCTTTAGCCCCTGCACCATCGGGGGTGCCCAGAGCACGGAGCGAGGCCTACACCCGGAGAACCAGAGCGATGCCCCCCAACAGTTCCCCTACTGTGTGAACTGTTCTGCGGCCCTAGAGGCTGGAGGCGCAGGGGCCGCGCCAAGCACCATCCTCTAGACCACCCGTGTTTCATTCTGCTGTGAGTTTCCTGCAGGGACAGCACACAGCCAGGTGGAGGGAGATCCGAGTCCTCCCAGGCTGAACGGCTTGGGCTATTTTTTTTTCAGATTGCTACTGAACACAGGAATAAAAGATATCCACGCTCTCCAAGACTATCAGAGTTTCACAGCTACCAGAGCAGCAAAGCAAAAAAAAAAAAAAAAAAAAAAAAGATTTTTTCGCATTATTAGTCAGGATTTCCTTCATGCAAATTTGAATTCAATTTTGACATCATTATTAACATACTGACAGGTGCTAGAAATAACTTTCTTAAAGCGAAGGTACGGGGGCTGGTAGAGCTCAGGGGCTGGGCACAGCCTCGGGAGGAGCCCAGGGCCCCTCGGTGCTGCAGAGGAGCCCTGCACACCCCCCAGGGTCACTCCTGAGCCCTGAGCCAGGAACAGCTCCCAAGCGCCTAGGTGTGAGCCCGGAACTAACAACCCAAACCAGATGTCCGGAGAGCAAGGGCAGCGGAGGGAAGAAGATGTTCAGCAAAAGTTTCCTAGAAAGGGCACACCAGGGGGCTGCGCGGGAGGGAGGGAAGTCACCTGCTCGGCTGTTCTGGGGGTGGGGGCCTGCACAGGAGCCGGCTCAGGGTGGAGCACTCAGGGCAGAGTAACAGCCCAAGACAAGGGGAGGGGGCCCACGCTGCCGACAGCCCCCGTGTCAGGCTGGAAACGGGACGAGACCCACTGGCAAGGGAGGCTCCAGCTCAGCCTCCCTGCGCTCTGGCCCCTGACACCCACCCAGGGCGGCTCCAGTGGCCCCCGCACCCACAGCTGAGCGGAGTGGGGGGTGCCACACTGCTTTTTTCTTTTAAAGAGCAGTAACGACCTGGAGGTGGTAATATGGTCTGCGCAGAGCAAAGTGAGAGCGCCCGCGGTGTCGACCTGACGCTGAGCAAGCAAGAAGTTTCTTTGGTTACTGTCGCTCAGATGGTTTTGAGATGGGGAAGGAAAACGGCATCGTCAGAGGGGACGCCGGGCTTCCCTCTGCGTGCCGAAACAGACCACTTCAACACGGCAGAATCTGGGTCTGGGAACACTATTACCATTCATTTCAGTGAAGGGGAAAATTAGCACACCCAAAATATAGCCCAGCAAATCATACCCTTCAAGGACACTTCCGGATTGTGGGAGAAACCTGCATTAGCACTGAATCATAGATTAGAATCGCTCTCAAGTTCAAATCATTGCTTAATTATAAGCTCCATGAGAGCAAAAGGGCCCAGCCCCGACCTCAGCCGCCTCAACGGGTATTCCATGAGTGGCCGGAGCCTGGCCAAGGCCTCGCAAGCAAACGCATCACACTCTGAAACGCCACAATGAGACGCGTGTGCTACAAGGTCGTGCAAACTGGTGTTTCTACATTTCAGCCTTCTCTGTCTATTTATTCTCACCTATCTGGCTTGCTGGAGGAATCTGAAAAGTTAAACTTTGACTTTTGATGGGAGGGAAAACAAGCAGGCGTTGAGATAAGAAAATCAAGATTTGTCATTCTAAAATCTGCATAACATTTGTTCTTATTTAAAGTTTACAATCGCAATATACTGGGAATACAACCACAAACAAACCCAGAAAAACAGAATGCAAAGGAAATGGTAACTATTTA
>JAJIBD010012662.1:0-72626 GCA_021461705.1 Cryptotis parvus | reverse complement strand
TCTTTAAGCATCAGATGATCTTTGACCACCCGCTGAAGACAGGACTTGAAACTTTGACTTGGACTCTTAACCTCATTCTTTAGCAACTTCAAAACAGAAGTAGAAAACTGCTGATTTCCTTCATAATCACTCTAAAGTGGTCTGCCTAAACATAATGTAGGCATTGTAGTTTAGTTCCTGATTTAAGGAACTGTGTTATCCATCGGGTCTTTTTATCCTGACAACTACTTTATTTCCTGGAGGATTCAGTTTTTTTGTTTAAGGTGAAAAAAACACAGGTGTAGTTCATTATTTTATTGCTTAATACAAGTCTGAACATACTCTTACTGGCTATATTTTGAATATTTTTTGTTTTTTAGTAAGAATATTTTTCTGGTTATAAGTAGATTTGATTTTTGAAAAACACTTTTTAATCTAGATTCAAAATTTTCTGTAATGACCATAATTTTTTTAAATAAAAAGCCTTAATGTTTTTTATAATTAAAAAGTACTAGCTTAAAAATGAAGACTAAGGATATATGTTAAAGGGTAATGGTTGTAAACTTCAAATTATGTATATACGGTACTTTCCTTTATTCTGAAATACTGTTTATTTGAACAAATTTGTTTCATATTAAAAAAAATCAAAAACTTAAATATTGCATAAACATCATGTTGTATTTGATATGCCAAAAAACCAGTAACAATTATAGACCTCATTCCCATGAACTGAAGGAATGGTTTGAGGTTCTTCATGTTCCTAGAGCTAGTGATGCCCTTGGGCTACACTAGCTCAAGACTCTGCGACAGGACATATGGAGATGTTACTGGTGCCCGCTCAAGCAAATCCATGAACAACGGGAAGACAAGTGAAACATCATTAAAAAATTAACTTTTGTTTTCCATATTCAGTTCTTAAAAACAATAATTTTAAAGTTGCTTAGATATATTTTCCTACAAAGCTCATAGACTTTAATTTTTTGAGGGTAACACATACTCCTGAGCTTTTGAACTCGGTAGTCTCATAAGTGAGCTCCATGATAAATTATCAGCAGATTTCCAAATGAAAAGTACTCTTGGTTCTCCATTTTCCTATCCTCTTATTGTTTGAATTTTATAATATAGGTATATGTTTTTTTCATGTATAAATAAAAAGTCATTTATAGATTGAACTCATGATTAGTTTTCAGTTTTCCATGTTTTTTTTTAACCCCCCAAAGGCAAAGACCAACAGCAGAAATCTGCCTTTCTCATTCTTGGCTACAGCAATGGGACTTCAGAAACTTGTTTCACCCTGAAGAAACTTCCAGTTCCTCTCAAATCCAGGATCATACAATAAGGGCTTCTGAAGACAAGATGTCCAGATCCTCTTGTAATGGAATGTGTAGTGAGCGAGAAGACAAAGAAAATATCCCAGAGGAGAACAGTATGGTTTCTAAAAGATTCCCTCGATGACTCATTGCCCAGTCCCCACGAACTTGTGTCAGATGTACTCTGTTAGCACTTTTCTCTTTGACTCATTTGGACTGAATTTGGAGTTGAAATCCACTCCAGTGTGAGATTGTGGTTTGTAACTTAATATATGGAATGTTTATATTGTAAATGCACTTTTGCATAAAACAATTTAAGGAAATATTTTAATGCTTAATTACTAGTCACATAATACTCATTTATTATCCAGAGATAGATGAACTCACAAAATATTTAAATATTTGACCAAAAAAATGTGAGTTTACATGTAATGAAAGAATTCAAGTTCAAGTGGTTTTATCAAACTGTCTTACATATCAAGAAAAAATATTTACCATATTAATATTCATGTAAACTACAATATGATGATATTGGAATTTTGTAGGTTTTCTCATGTCCTACACGTGCCCATTTTGACAAAATTTTAAGATAACTGGCAAATTTAAGCAAGAATCTATACTATTTTATATATGTTCAAAGATATTTTACATTTGAAAATGTTTTGGACTCCGAATAAGATTTCCATTAGATATAGTCTATTATAAGAGGGTAAAGCCTTTAACCAAAGGAAAGAGTGATGAGAGAAAAGCCTAATCAGGGTTATTTCATACAAATAGTAGCAGATGAGTGATAGTCACTGTTAGACTCGTATGTGTTTGCTAGCTGTCACCATACTTCAAATTTAAAAGGTGTGAAAAATGTAAAATAGATGTTATACATGTAGAGAATTTAATCCTCTGAAATTTTTGGAGCAGGAGGTACTTTAAAACTGAATGTGCTTTATTTTAATCATCCATGTTTATTAATTGGATATAAAAGAAATGCGGACAGACTTGGATAACTTACAGAATATTCAATGTCTTCTAAATTTTAGTATACAAGAAGCTGATTATAGAGACATAAAAAGTTTGCATAAAAATAAAAACATCACCAGGGCTATTAACATGATACAGAATCAGGAGATGGGTGTCATCACAAAAGAAAACATTTAGGTCTTCTAAAGTTCTTGTATAAAATTCAGTTGATGGGTCTCAGCATTTGACCATGTAGATTAAGTCCAAAATTAGTCCCATATTTTGCTAGGACCAAAATGAGTAGGAGTCTAAAGAAAACAATGTTAGCCCTGTGACTGGTAATTATGTTCAAACATAATATGAGGGACATTTTCCCGCTTTTTGGTAATCCTTAAAGACTTTTCACTTGGTGTCTGTAACAACAGTTATGCTAATATTATAAACTCATGATATTTACAGAAAATTATTCAAACTTGGTTATTTTGAAAATAACTTATTTTCTCCCTTGGAATTATACGTTACTCTAACTTCTTAAATTCTCATAAACCATGCTTACAACTTTTTAATATATCTATTAGGTCACTTTATTTGGTAAAGTGGTGAATTCCTTTTGTGTCTTCAGCATTTCGTGAAGAAACGGTATTTCTGCATATGTGTGAGTGTATATGTATGTGTGTGTGTATATATATATATATACATATATAATGTGTATATATATACACGTATAGAGATAGAGAGAGAGAGACAAGAGATAAAACACAGTCATTAGGTGACTGTCTCGGAGGGTTCTTTGCTCTAAAGTGTGTCCTACTCAGGTGCCAAAGGAGCACTTTTCTCTCTCTCTCTCTCTCTCTCTCTCTCTCTATATATATATATATATATATATATATATATATATATATATATTTGAATAAACCAGCCATTGCAGAAGCTAAATTGGATTCTTGTGTATCTAAAAGTAGTTTTTTTAATTGTTGTTACTGCCTTCAGTATTAAGCAAATACAAGTAAAACTAAGTTAATGTTAAGAAAATAATTACTTTTTAAAATAAAATTTAGAGGACGATGTCATGCTAAAAATTCAATGTTTGAATTTCAAAGTAAAACCTAGTTTTTAAAAATATTTTAGACCTGATTTATTCTATTCAATCCGTAAGCTATGCACAAAAATCTGATCTAGTTTATATTTTTCCCTAGTTTTACCCAAGATTATATGGAACTGTAAATTTTCATATCTTTTCCCCAATAAAATGTTGAGTCCTTCCAAGAGTTATTCACAGGACGTCGGGTTCATTGTGAGATTCAGCATTTCAGGATGCAGTGCTGCTCCAGCCCTGTGTTGCAGGGGACCTTTGGGGCACCCCATGGTGTTTGGGAACTGCAGGCACCTCTAGTGCTACATTCAGGAGATCGTGTGGTGCCAGGGTTGGGTGCATAAAATATATTTTCCCTAGCCCCTGTGCTATCTCCTTAGTCCCTGAAGCGATTTTTATTGTAAAAGGCAGCTAAGTGGTTGCACAAACCACTTGTATAAAAATCTAGATTTTTCATAAGGGTTTATTACAGTATTTTCACATATTTCATATGTGAAATTACATTAAAATTTAGAGAACTTATTAGAAAATGACAAATCCTATTCTTTTCCTCCAAAGATTGAATGTTTATCAAAAGCAAATGGCGTATCTCATCAAATAGCAATCTAGAGAACTATACTAAATGACTATATAGGTTATATAAATTGTCAGTTACATTTACAAAATTGGAATATTCATGTACTTGTGTAAAGTTTGTAAAATTTAATTTTGCGTTTTTGATGCAATCCTTAAGCCTATGGGACTAAAATACAAATGCAGATGGTGGTTATTAGTCATTTTAGCCCCCCATATAGTAAAGAAAATCTAATTCTGAACAGCAAAATTATAATGGCACTTTAAAGAAATAAGTAATACCTATTCTTCACTCTGAAATGAGGTAAGAATTTGTGCCAGAGTACAAATCAACACAGTGTTTCCTTTACCAAGGAAGTCTCATTTACAAAAAATCATCTGAACAAGGATGATTAATGTAAATCATTTCATTTATACAGAGTCATACGCTCCTATCATTTTGGGTGGGTTGCAAATAGTTTATGGGTCCATACTTTGACTAGTTAGTTTCTAAATGTTTATAATTGTTGACATTCTATAACTGTTTACATTTCTGTTTATTTTTGAAAAATTTTTGTTTGATATCTACTTGGAAGCTTGCCCTTATTGTGCAAACATTTGTGCTTACTTTCAGAATTAGGTTATCTGACTTTTTAATTTGGATAATATTATCAATTTATAATATAAAAACTTGAAGGGCTTTAAATTAATTGTAAATTTTCACATAAAATGCTTTGCATCTTTTATTAAATCATGTTACTTAAAGCATATAAACCACATTATGAAGACTTCAGTTTAATAATTATATAAACTTAATGATCCTTTTGGTTTCAAAATTAAAAGGCACTTTTAAACTCTTGTGGTTGTCTTTTTGCTTTAAGGTATTTCTGAATTTCTTTTAAAGATTTGATTAGAACCATGATTTGCAATACTGTTATAGGATTCTAAGAAGTAAATCTTCTTGTCTGAAACTAACTTTGACCAAAGTCATCCTTGAACCTACTTTTTTTTTTTAGTTTTATTATATCACAGTGAGATAGTCAATTTCAAGGCTATTCATGGTTGGGTTTCAGTCATTCTTACAGTGTTGCAGCTCCCATGCCTCCACCAGTGCACATTTCCTACCACCAATGTCGCCAGTTTCCCTAATATACCCCACCCAGTCTACCTCTATGGCAGACACTTTTCGTCTATTTCTCTCTCTTTTGCTCATTGTGGCTTGCAGTACATCCACTGAGTAGTTATCATGCATATCCCTTTACCTACTTTACTCAGTTATAGTTTATCATTACCATTACCAACTATTAGTAGCAGACTGATCCTTCTCTATCTTACCTAACCTTTGCCCCCTCCATGCGCACACACGCATACACACACACACACACACACACACACGTGTGGTATAGTCCAACCCTTGACAGTCCCCCTGGACTCTGTTTTGCCTAACCTCGAATATTAGTCTCAATATTTTTTATAACACAAATGAATGCAGTCATTCTATATCTGTCTTTTTCCTTCTAATTTCACTCAGCATGATAATCTTCCATGTCCATCCATTTGTAGGCAAATTTCATGATTTCATTTTGCCTAATAGCTGCATAGTATTCCATTGTGTAGATGTACCATATTTATTTACCCAGTCTTCTATTCTTGGGCATTTGGGTTGTTTCCAGATTCTGACTGTCGTGAGTAGTGTGGCAGGAACGTGGAAGTGCAAATTGTGTTTCTGTTGTATGCTGGGCCCCAGGGTATATTTCCAGGAGTGGTATTGCTGGGTCAAATGGGAGCTCAATTGCTAGTTTTTGGGGAAATGTTATTTTTTAAAAAGGCTGGACAAGTCAACATTCCCACCAACAGTGAATAAAGAGTCCTTTTCTCCCCATATCTGTGCCAGCACTGGTTGGTCTTGCTCTTTTGGGTGTTTCAGAAACATTTATGAGCCTGTTCATTGGAAAAACAAGTTTGATAACAATGTTTTTTTTTAATGTAGATCCCTTTAGAAATGGTGAGTAACAGTGCTGTACGTGCTGCATAAAGTAAGTTTCTCTTTGAGTTTATAATATGGCCGTGGACTGTGGACTATATTGTGGAATATATTGTGGCTTAATTCTTGTGGTCATCATGTTTTATAAGATGCCCACAAAAAGTGACTGCTGTAGCACTGCTCCTTAGCAAATACAAGGCTATTGTCAGTTTAAATGCAAGGTTGCTTTCCTTCAATTTTCTTTTATAACATTTTTACAGCATTAACATTTTTATCAATATAATTTTGTTTTATGTATCTCCTTTAAAATACCGTAATATGTAGTACTTTTTAAAAAAATATTTTTATACTACAGTGAGATAGGCAATTACAAAGATGTTCATAACATGCTCATATTTGGGTTTTGATCATACAGTGTTCCAGCATCCATCCCTCCACCAGCACCCATTTCCCACCACCAATGTCCCCGATTCCCTCTCCCCTCCCCTAGTCTGCCTGTATGGCAGATTCTTTATTTCTTTCTCTTTATCGCTATCTCTTCCTCTTTTTCCTTCCCTTCCAAACTATGGATTACAGAATATACATTAAAGGGTTGTCATGTATATCTTTTTGCCTGTGTTTAATGCTCAGTTCTAGGTTGGTATTAGTACTTTCGACAATTTTTAGCACACTGTTCCATTCTCTGTCTTACCTAGCCTCTGACTCCCACATGTTTGTGATAATTTCTGCTTTTTTACAAGACCTCCTGATACATGTTTCACCTGACCTTGGATATTGGTATCATAATATGTACATATATTCATGTCATGCAAATAAATACAGTCATTCTGTATCTGTCTCTCTCCTGGCCAATTTCACTCAACATGATCCTCTCCATGTCCATCCTATTTATAGAAAAATTTCATAACTTCATTTTTTCCTAACAGCTTCATAGTATTCCATTGTGTAGATGTACCAAAGCTTCTTTATCCAGTGATTGATTCTTGGGCACTCTGGTTGTTTCCAGATTCTGGCTATTGTGAATAATGCTGCTATGAACATAAAAGTAGGGATGGTGTTTCCGCTGCGTGTTTTTGGCTTCCCAGGTTATAATCCCAGGAGTGGTATGGCTGGGTCAAATGGGAGTTCAATTTCTAGTCTTTGGAGGAATGCCCATATTGTTTTCCAGAAAGGCTGTACCAGTCGACATTCCCACCAACAATGGATGAGTTTTCACACCAGCACTTGTTGTTCTTGCTCTTTTGGATATGTGCCAGTCTCTGTGGTGTAAAATGATATCACATTGTTGTTTTGATTTGCATCTCTGATGATTAGTGATGATGAGCATTTTTTCTTATGCCTTTTGACCATTTGAATTTCTTCCTTGTCGAAGTTTCTGTTCATTTCTTCTCCCCATTTTTTGATGGGGTTGGTTGTTTTCTTCTTGTAAAAGTTCTACCAGTGCCTGATATATCCTGAATATTAACCCCTTGTCAGATGGGTATTGGATGAATATTCTTTCCATTCTGTGGACTGTCTTTGTATCTTGGTCACTGTTTCTTTTGAGGTGCAGAAGCTTTTAACAATGGTGAAACACCACTAACAAAGCAACTGGAAGAAAAGATAAACATATGGGACTACATATATATGATATCAGTGACTGATTATCATTGATCTCACCAACATCACCATAACTCATGCCTGAATAAAATTTGTCTTACATTTTCTCCATAAGGCACATTACAGCTTCATGTGTAGAAACAATTACACTGTAATTTTAAAAAAAGTGAAATCAAAACCAATAGAAGCATGAAAATGTAGGATAAAATCACTCTAAAAGAGACACAATGGGACATTTGTTTTAAAGTATGATAGCTCACTGTATCACTGTCTTCCCGTTCATCATCGATTGGCTCAGTAACATCTCCATATGTCCTGTCTTATGCTAGTAGAGCCCAAGGGCATCTGCTTGATCCAGGAACATAAAGAGCCTCAAACCATTCCATCAGGTCATGGGAATGAGGTCTCTAATTGTTACTGGTATTTGGCATATCAAATACGACATGGGTAGCTTGCCAGGCTCTGCCGTGCAGGTCCCCGTGGTGAAATTTTCAATTGCATGACACTGGTGCCTAGCTGCGGTGGAAATCAGGTATGAGAAGAAAAAACATCTGGGACCAGGAGTACAGTGGGTACTCTAGAAGGTTAAGTTCTTACCTTCTGTATGACTGACCCACATTCTATTCCTGGTACCAATATGGTCTTCCAAGCGGCACAAGGTCTGATCCTGAGCTCATCGCCAGGAGTAAACCTTGAGCATTGCCAGGTGTCCATCTCCTGTCAGAAAAAAAGGCCAGGCATACCTGATTTCCACCTCAGCTAGGCACCAGTGTCATGCAATTCAAAAATTTTCACCACGGGGATCTGCACAGCAGAGCCTGGCAAGCTACCTGTGTCGTATTTGATATGCCAAATACCAGTAACAACTATAGACCTCACTCCCATGACCTGATGGAATGGTTTGAGGCTCTTTATGTTCCTGGAGCAAGCAGGTTCCCTTGGGCTCTACTTGCATGAGACAGGACATATGAAGATGTTACTGGTGCCCGCCGAGCCAATCAATGATGAATGGGAAGACAGTGATACAGTGATGTCTATAATCATCATGTAAGCACATTAGCATATTGTGTGTTGATTTGGGCTTTACACATTATAATTAATGAAACAATCTGCTAATAAGGGTAAACTGCACATGTTAAATTCACCAGGTAAGTGTATGGCGTGATGTGCCATGGAGACGTTAACAATCGAAGGTGCAGAAAGGAGAGGAAACTTTATACTTCATAATTTTTATGAGCACCTTTCCTTTTAGTTGTGTAACTTATTTTTTTTCTGGCCAGAGGCATCTCCAAAATTTTCCATTTTATTTTCTTTTTTGCTTCCCTGAGCAACGAAGTCCGATAGCCTATCTTTCTTTTTGCACATAACAAATATCCTCAAATATGAAATCACTGGGACTGAAAATCATGGTCATAATCTCCCTTTATCACCTTCCTCATCCAAATCACCCAATTTCATGTTATCTTTCTTGTTTGACACAAAAGTCTGAGTATAATCCTAAAATTAGTATTTTCTTACTGCCTCTCTTCTACTCTGTCACCTATATCACCTATATCTAATAGTCATTCCCTCTTTTTTTATTCTTTAAATTAAAAAAAATATATACCACCGTGATATATAGAATTACAAGGATGTTCATAATTGGGTCTCGGTCATACAGTGTTCCAGTTCCCAGCCCTCCACCAGAGCCCCATTCCCACCACCAATGTCCCAACACTCCCTCCCACCCAACCCCAGCCTGCCTCTATAGCAGGCACCTTTTCTTCTTCTCTCTCTGTCTCTGTCTCTGCATTTCTCTCTCTCCCTTAAACTTTGTGGCTTGCCCTACAGATATTAATGGTTTATGATGTAAGTCTCTATACTGTTGCTGACACATCACTGTGATTACCTAGAAAGGGTTTAGCGATTTTTTCTTTTTAGGAAGGTCAATTTTAATCTTGGACTTTGCATGACACTATGCTTTGTCATGATTGATACATTGTTTTGAATTATAAAACTAGATAAAAGCAAGTAAATGGCATGCTAATAAAACTTTATACATAAGACTTCATTTCCTGGTTCCACCTAGATTATTACAGTGATATTCCTCAGTCTTATTCTCTTCTAGCATAATTGATAGGGGAAAAGAGACAGGAAAGACACTGGGCAGTCAATCTACCCGAATTGACTAGTTAGAAAGAGGGACTGAGAATGGACATTGATATAACAATTGACTGTAATGGTGAGTGTGCAAGTATATGAGAAAATGAGAATGTTGAAAACACAGATATATCTTGGTATTCTAAGAAATCTTAATAAAAACTTTTAAAGAGTAACACTGTCTTCCCATTGTTCATCGATTTGCTCAAGTGGGCACTAGTAACATCTCCATTAGTCCTGTCGCAAAGCAAGTGCAACCCAAGGGCATCTACTTGCTCCAGGGACAGGAGGAGCCCAAAACCATTCTTCAGGCTATGGAACTGAGGTCCATAATAGTTACTAGTCTTTGGCATAAAAAGTAAATAAAACACGGGTAGCTTGCCAGGCTTTACTGTGTAGGTGGTATAGTTCTCAGTAGAAGGCTCTCAACCCGAGCATATACTGATGAAACTTAAAGTGGGGAGATCAGGTTTTCTCTTGAATAGAGCTCTGAGGAACTATGGAGTCTGGATGTTGAGAATGACTAACTGCATGATGTGTGGTTTGTTCTGGCTTCTTGCCAGGCTTCTGGTATCAGTTAAAACATGTCTATAACTGTTTACTATGTATAAATGAAAGAAATTGGGAAGAACCTTATGCAAAATTCAGTATCCTATAAAAAAATATCACGTGGCGCAATGTGGGTCTGGCATGGGTGGGTCTCTCTCTTCGGGCAACTGGCATGGAGGTGGAGGAAAGAGCAGGGTCCAAAAGTCCACTCCAAGTCTGGCCAGCATGGTCTCTCCCTTGCTCATGAGAGTAAACCCTTGGAGCAATGTTGGACTCAGCCAGGGGATGGCGAGCCCCTTACCAGGAGGTCAGCTCCATGGATTGCTTCCACATGGAGCTGGTCGAGCAGTGCAGCTGTGGGTCTGAAGTGGATGAGTCTGGATCTCTTCTGGGGTTGCAAATTAGCTGAGTCTGGCGTGGGTGGGCTCTCTCTTCTCGGAGCAACTGGCATGGAGGCGGAGGGAAATGGCAGGGCCCAAAAGAGTAACAACTATTCTAAAATATGTTTAGGTGGGGATGGAGAGATAAAGCTTTTTTGTCTTCAATTCAGGAACCCCTGGTTTGCTCTCCAGCACCGCCTATGGGCCCGTAAGCACTGCCAGGGATGCCCTAAATGTTTAGGATGGGGAAGACTTAAATATGTTAGTAGGCCTTGACAAAGCCTCATGGAATCTGTAGTTAAAGTGAATGTGAGATGATAGAAAATAAAACACAAAAAATATAGGGGTCAATCTTGGTTTAGGCAAACACTGTGCACCAAAAATAAGGCAGGGATTGCCCAAGTGTTTTAGGATGGTGAAGACTTAAATATGTTAGCAGGCCTTGAAAAAGCCTCATGGAAGCAATAGTTAAAGTGAATGAGATGGTAGCAAATAAAACACAAGTAAAATAACAGGGGTCAATCTTGGCTTAGGCAAACACTGTACCAAAAAATAAGGAAAGTGAATCACAAGAAAAGTGTGAGAGAGATGATCAGTTTTCCTTTTACTAAGACTGTCAGAGTTATACACGAGAGAGAAAACAGGTGTGTGTAGTTTGAGGGTGCAAATTGAGTAGCAGGAGGAGCAGAAGCATCATTGAACAGTGTTTCTCACGTGAAGCTTACAATCTATCAGAAAAACATGTTAATATTTAATGCTTCATTTGTAATTATATGGATCATTGTGTAAAAGTAAGTGACCAAATAGTTCGTATAATATGAATTTATACTAGCTGTCTAGGTCTTCTCCTCACCTCTTACCTGCCCTCTGTGGAGAGTGTTTGATTGTGCTGATTGTGCTTGATTGTGGTGCTTGTGCATATATGTAGGGAATTAAACTCAAATTATGCTCCCACATATTTTGGTCACTGCGCTCCAGGGGTTCATTGTAGTGTCATACATGTGCTCTTGTGGGGGTCTCTACTTCTGCTTGCACATTGTTTTAATTGGAGTACTCCACTTCCTTTCCTCCTCTGTTGAGAAAATACAACTTAAAAGAGTGGAAAGGACTCAGAATGAATGGCAGAGGGGTCGCCTGTGGGGAGGAGAGAAAGAACAAATCATTGGTGTGCAACACATTGCCCCGCACACCCTCTTCTGCAAGGCATCCTGAGAACTGCAGGAATTTTAAAGAATCTTCCAGCACAAGGTCTGATGTCATTTAAAGCTGTCTTTGAAATGGGTGGATGAACATGTTAGGAAGAAAAAGCAGCATAGCGCCTCAAAGAGTTTCTCATGTGGGTCTTGTTAGAACATAATCTTTTACTTTGGGCAGCCCCCTCATGAGCAGAATATTCTTACTATAAAAAATAACAAACTGGCTTCATAGCTGCTTCTACTTGCCTTTTTAGTGGAAGCCGAAAAATGCAAACACAGTGTAAATTCCTAAAAGTAATTGACTGTAAAATGGCTAACCCACCATCAGTGGACCAACTTCTCTTTTGCCTTTCTCCTCCACAGTCTCTTTCAGATCACTTGGAGGTAGGGAAGAAGTGGATTCTTTTGAGAACGGCTTCTGAAAGACTTTGTGATTCCTAGATGAAAACCAGAATTTCTGACAAGCTCATACCTTACCACTACCTAGTAACTGTGAAAAAGGGCCAAATTTCCTGAAACACCAAACCTGATTTTGTTGGACCTCTGAAACTACAAAGCCGTACTAATAATCATTTCCTTCTCAACTTTTCAGTGATTTTTTTTAAAATGCCCTATTTAAGCCATTCTTTTGACTTTTTTATTTATAGCATAAAGTATATTAGCTGGCACAATCATCCATGTTTCCCAAATTTGTGCTTCTTGTTTTAGTTCTTAGGTGTGTGGCTGAGAAAGGAAACATATATACCCATTAGGTGTGGGGAACCATTTCAACAGAGTAACACATAACTTTTACTGACACATAACTTTTACCGCAGCATTTGGGGAAGCTTCCATTTATGTAGGGAAATGTTACAGCTCAGAACTCAGTGTGCAGTTTCTTCCTGTTTACTTTGACTATGCCAGCATTTCTCTGAAAATATTCATGGATGCTTACTTGGGAAAATGAAACACTGTACTAGATACTAAAGTAATAAAATCCAGAGGTCTATAAGTACTTGGCTTATCCAGAAATACAATCCAAGTTATTTTGTGTGGACAAGATCTGGAAGTACCTTTAAAAGATCCTAATTCTCATCCAAGTAAGTCTTGATCCAGTGTGGATGTAAGATCTAGGCCTTTATTAGAAATCACTGCTAAGTTCGATAAAACACATTCTGATTTTCATGAACTCTCACTGTCTGGAATATATTTTCTTGATAGGAAGACATTGATGTGGCTTCCTGCTAGGATGCTCAGCTTGGCCATGCCTTGGCTTCCAGAACCACAAGCCATACTCTCAACTTAATCTCTGTTAATATTGCTGATCTTGATATCACCAAAATCCAAAGCCTTGTGTTAGTTTTTCAAGAGAAGAGAGAGAGATGACTGAGTATAGGAATTGAGTCATGTGATCATGGAATTCAAGAAGCCCCATAATTTGCCATCTGGAAGCCAGAGAAACTAGAATGCAGTAAGCTGGTGATGTTCTAGTTTAAGTCTGAAGGACTGAAATCTAGGAGTAGGGGCCAGAGATGGTACAGGGGTTACAGTTTGATCTCCAGGTTAACACTTGACACCACGTGGTTCACCAAGCACTACTCAGAGTGACCTCCAGAGAGACCTGGAGGAGCTCCTAAACTCCACCAGATGTGGCATAATCCTCATACCCTCATTAAGTACATACAAAACAGGAAGTACTAATACCAACAAGAGTGAAGATGGATGTTTCAGCACAAAAGTGCAAATTCTTTTCTCCTCTGCCTTTTCGTTCTATTCAGGTCCTCAACTGATTAGACCCTGCCCACCTGAATGGTGACAGAGATTTTCTCCTCATCCAACAATTCAAATGCTAATCTCTTCTGAAAACATCCTCTTGAGACACCCAGAATGTATGTTCTACAGCTGTCGGGCAGTTTAGACCAATTAAATTAATACATAAAATTATTATGACTATCTCATATCTTCTTACATCTTCCTATTTATTAGATCTTTAAATACAAAAACAGAAAAGTTGCAATATTATCCCATATGTACATACTTATACATATACCACATACACAGAATTGTCTACTTTATGTGTAAAGGTAAGAATTTTTCCTTATAATGGGCGGAGGATAGTCCAGCGGGTAGGGTGTTTGCCTTGCACGAGGCCGGCCTGTGCTGGCCAGGTTCCGATTCCCCCGTGTCCCATATGGTCCCCGAGCACTGCCAAGAGTAATTCCTGAGTGCAGAGCCAGGAGAAACCCCAGAGCATTGCCGAGTGTGACCCAAAAAAAAAAAAAAGAATTTTCCTTATAAGAAACAAGTTGATCTTCCCTCTGATTGAAATCAAGTTAGTCCTTTTATTTTAAAATATAAGAAAACTACTCAAGAATGTGCTAATATGGGCAGAGTAGGTTCAAGTGTGATCAGAATCAAATGAATGATCTCTCATGTTCTGAATCTATGCCATCCATGTACTATAATTTGCTGTCAGAATAAGCGGGGCTGATTATTTTATAACTAGTCGGAAGGATTCCACCCTCTGTGGGTTGCACCACTGGAATTTAAATTTAGTGATTGTAATAACCCTTTTAAAAGCCAAAAGAAAGATGTGTGCTAATTATACCAAAACTTTTTAGCTATATTGTAAACTGCATCTGGGTCACCAAATGCAAATGCAATTATAAGTATATAGTCTCCATGGATATACAAAATAAGCAAATGAAATATTGCAAAATGTATATTGGAAAATTATAAGATAGATACATGAAAAATATAATACATTGTCCATGTCCTTTCTTCTACTGTAAACCTATCATCACAAATAAATCTAATAGGCTTCATTATCTTCCCAACTAAAATTGAACCACTGCCTTTAGAGCCTTACGAAGTCAAACTTTATAGATGGAATATTATGATTTATTTTGTTTTTCCTTTGAAGGGAAGTTGTTAGACCAATTTATTAAGAACGTGTTTGGTTTATAAATTGCATTTTGCAAAAAAAGCCTTGTGAATTAAATGAATATTTAAATGATCACAGACTAAAGACCATTGAAAGCAAGTTCTAAGGGAAAAAAAGAGCATGCCTATTTATTCAGAGGTCTTTTTGGCCGCCTTAACCTGTGGGCACATCAATTGCTTTTTTCTTTTTACAAAGCAGCAGTAATCAGCTGTTTGCGTCTTTGATTAGTTATGGTCCTAATTCATTTAATACTAATGATTAAGCATGGGATACTGCAAATAAACCTGTCTACTTTTCCCCAGAAATAGAATAATTACAATGGACAATTGTGGGGCCTTTTATGTTACTAAATTTGTAAAAAGATTTAATGACTTTGGCTTTGTTCCAGTCCTGACAACTAGTACAAATAGTCCCACAACATTGTTTCTAATTTTCAGTTTCATTATGAAGGTCTTTAGCGTATGTGTTTGTAGAGTGGGTAGTTTTGTGTCTATGTAGGAAGCCTGGCTTTGTGGGAATGTTTGTTCAGAGAAATACATAAGTTCAAGGATACAAGAATGAAGTTTTCCCTTTAAAAAATAAAAAAAAATGGTTCATTGTTTTATTCATCTTGCTTTATCTTAATTCCAAACACCCATACAAATAAGGTATTTTTGTTTTTATAAGTGAGGAAACTGAGTCTCAGAGATATTAATCAATTTTCTAATTTACCTAATTACCATGTGGGATCAGAATTCAATTCCACCTAGTTTCAAATGCCTCTTTGCTTTTCTTTCACAGCAGATTAAAGTTAAAATTTCCAGGATTGATTTTTTTTTAAAAACTATGATAAAATCTTTGGAATCATCATCCATTATAAAGTATTAGAGAACTAAAATGTTGAGTGCCTATGTTTGATTAAGAAACTAAAAAATGTATAAAGTCAATTTAAATTTAGTGTAAAATGCAATGTTTATAGTACTGCAAAATGTAATGTTTGTAGCAGATAAGAGCATATGAACAATGCTCTATTACCTGGCAGATATTCCATACAAATGGGAATTGTAGCATATACCCTTATTTGCACATAATTTGCAGAAATTGGCATGAAATGTGTCTTCAATTATCTATAAATTCTAAGAAATTGTTTAGAAGAAAACTTTCATAGAAAGACTTTCTGCAAATGGAAGGAATAACTGATTCAAGACATGAGGCACCTGACTCATTCAAGCAACTGAATGAGTTGCTTTACCAAAGGATTTCCAGACAAAAGGAAGAAAAGACTGGAGAAGTGAGCAGAGGCTATGTTAAGCTTAGTTTTTACTTTAAGATGCCATTAAAGAATTTTACGTGAATCTCACATAATCATATTTGGGCATTGTTAAGGGTTCTTGTCAGGAAACTGTGTGGAGAATGGATCGGAAGGAGATAAATCTGAAGGTAGAGGAAACTGAAGTAGAAACCTTAAGTAGACTAGAATGTCCTAGTCATCCTGGCAGTGGATGGCAGTAATGAAAGAGACTGAGAGACGGTGATCTTACCAAAAGTGGAAATTAACACAAGCGCGTGGGAGTCAGAGGTTTGGTTAGATAGAGAAGGGAGCATGTGTGAATAAATGTCAAAAGGTCTGATACCAACATAGAACTGAGCATTAAATACAGACAAAAAATACAAATGATGGCTTCTAAGTGTACATAGTGTAACCCACAATGTGTGGGAGAAGGAGGAGAGAGAGGGAGAGAGAAAGAGGAGATAAAGAACCTGCCATTTAGGCAGGACGCGGGAAGGGAGGGAACTGGGGACATGGGTGGTGGTTGAGGGGCACTGGTGGAGGGCGGGTGCTGGAACACTGTGTGACCGAAACCCCAAGCGTGAACAACGTTGTAATTGTATATCTCACGGTGGTATAATAAAATGTAAAAAAAAATAAATCCAAGTAAATAAGGGACAAATCAGTCCTATTTAGTACTGAAAAAAAAAAAAGAAAGAGACTGAGAGAAATGGAGAGATAGACCTAAGACAGTTTAATTACTTGGATGTGTAAGATGAAGGGTCATGTGAAAGATAATTTTCAAGGTTTTATTCTGAGCAACCATTTTGGGATGTTTGTCTGGTTGGTTAATTGAAAAAAGAAGAAAGCCAGGCTTGAGGGCAAGATTACTTCACTTTGTGTTTAATGTAATGCTGGGTTTTGCTTCTATGAATTTACAATTCAAAGGTGTGGCCAGTTGTAGAGATTCATACTGAGGAGTCATCACTTACTAACTGAATGAGGTAACTGGCTGGGTGTTGACCAGTGAAGTTGGGCAATGCTCGTCACTGCCTTCTGCACATCAGATTCTGTAGTAGAAATTGAACCACTTGCCTTGAATGGTTACTTCCATAGGCTGTGGTTTGTAAAAAGGAAAGAGGACAGATTTTGGAGGGAAGTGATTAGATGAAGAATAAAAAGTTTTTGTTTTTAGTTTCTGTCAACAGAAAGGAATAATTGTTTTCAAAGGTCTTTTGATAGTGAGCTTACTTGTACATGGGAAACTGCAAAAGAGGTAGTCTTCTACCTCTTCATATCCCAAAATATCCAAACACCCAGTTACCTTTCATCTATATTCTTTTCCTAATTACTTTACTCCAGTTTCTATACATCTATCTTTCCCCCTTCATATGGACTTCTACAAAAGGATCTGAGATACAGACTTGCAAGAGTAGAAATGATTAATATAAGGTTTTAAAAGCTGTTCCAGATGGCAGACAATATCTTTGGAAAAGCCGTTGGAGAACTAGTCAGACATTCAAATGAGAACTAGTTCCACACCTCATGGATCCTGCCCCTCATTCCCTTCATGCAACTGCACAGATAGATGGGAGCCACTGTCAAAAATGCTCACTAGATAACTAGATCACTAGACATTCCATTGTTCATCAATTTCCTCGAGTGGGCTCCAGTAATGTTTCCATTTGGCCTATCACGTGCCAGTGTAGCCCAATGGCATCTGCTTGCTTCAGGAAAATGAAGAGCCTCAAACTGTTAATTCAGGGTCTTTGCAAAGAAGTCTGACCATCTTGCACGTGGGCGACCACATGATCTTTTAACATCCTGTGGGATCCAGTCGGTAATGGCTCTAGTCCAGCAGTGGACTCCAAATTGCATTACATGTCTAGCCCATCTGATTTTTGACGCCTTGGCAAGCGAACAGCATACCTGACTCTGGAACGGCAACGGAGGTCAGAACTCTGTATTCCTTCTCTCACTTGAGTGAGGTGTGATATTTCAAACATAGCTCTTTCGATTCCTCTTGGGAGAGACCCAAATAGCATTCTCATCCTGCTTTTGTAGAGCCCAGGTCTCTGAGGCATATGCAGGGAGAATGGTGGAGTCGCAGAGATTTGCCTGGAGCCAGAGGTTATTTGTCCTTACAGCTATTTCTTCAATGCTTTTGAAGGCATTCCATGCCTCTCTTTTACCTCCTGTGCAGCTCAGGTTTTAGGACGTTCATCATGTTGACTTCTTGACCTAGGTACACATAATTGCTGCATTCAGAGATGTTTGTTCCATTGAGAGTGAATGGGGCCTCTGGAATTAGTTCATTTTTCATGAACATAGTTTTGTTGAGATTCAGCTGTAGACCTATCTTTCCATATTCTCTATCAAAGTCAGCCAGCATTTATGCTGCTTGGCTAATGTTTGGTGTTATTAGAACGATGTCATCAGCGAAGCAGAGGTGGTGTAGTCGCCGACCATCTATCTTGACTCCCTTTCCTTCCCATTCTCATTTTGCATGATCTCAAGCATGGCACTGAAGAGTTTTGGTGAAATGGTATCACCCTGCCGAACCCCTCTCTTGACATCAATGATCACTTCCTTGTAGAATGTTGAGATCCTGGTGGTGAATCCATAGTAGAGCTCACGAAGGATCTTGATGTATTGGGTTTGAACACCCTATTTGACTAGGGCTTCAATAACTGCTTCGGTCTCCAACAGAATTAAAGGCTTTCTTTAAATCAATGAGACAGAGCGGCATCTTGTACTCCCTACAAACCTCAATCAGCTTGGTTACCTCAATGAGGAAGGCTTTCTGCCTTCCAGAAAGGCAATGGAGAAAATTATCTATGACTTCTACTCAGATTCCTTTGATAGACACGTCCACCTGCCCACATACCAAATTCTGCAGGATTGATATGTCATTCTCAACGTTCTGCCTTCTGAAATCTGACATGCCATTTTGTCAGTAAAGAAGGGAACAGCAGGGGCGGGCGATAGCCCAGCGGTAGGGCGTTTGCCTTGCAGAGGCCGGCCTGTGCTGGCCTGGGTTCGATTCCCGGCATCCCATATGGTCCCCCCGAGCACCGCCAGGAGTAATCCTGAGTGTAGAGCCAGGAGTAACCCCTGAGCACCGCCGGGTGTGACCCAAAAGCAAAAAAAAAAAAAGAAGGGGAACAGCACCAGGCCCAGACAAAGTCAGACCCGAACACCTGAAGAATCTACTGTTGGTACTCATCAATACAGTCGCCTCGGCTCTTCACATGCTACCTGTCTGAATGCAAGGTGTCCTCCCAATGGAAAACCAGCAGGACAGTTCTACTGTTCAAGAAGGGAGACATTCATGACATTGGCAACTATCCGCCCCATCTGCCTGTTGTCCATCATCTACAAGATGTTCACTCAAGTCATCCTGAACAGGATTGGCAGAACATTAGATGAAGGACAACCATGAAAAGCAAGCTGGCTTCTGAAAAGGATTCAACACAATCGTCAAAAATGCTCATCTAACATTAAGCAAATGCCATCACAATCAAATGGACCAGACTACATTTTATTTCTTAGAACAGTAAGAAATTGAAATAACCAAGTGGCAGATTTATGTTGTTTTGCAATATCTGTCAAGCATAAATAATTCTTATTCCAGTCCTTGGATAAAGGAAACTCATATTTTTATTTATTTAGTGAAATCCGGTGAATTTGATTGCTTTCTCTCAAAACTAAATATTCTTGGTACTCTTCCTGGTTGTGTGGCTGATTGGGTGGACACGGGGGAGGTGACAGAGCCCTTGGCCTAGGAAGAAGGGTGAAACTACAGCCTCCAGAAGTCCGAGTGGAAGCAGAAGTAAATGGACGTTTTATCTCTCACACCAGTCTGCCTCCACCTCAGGTACTCTTCCTGGTAGCATGGCTGGCTGGTCAGGCAGCTGCTCCACGCGGCCACATATTAATACAAGAAGAAGGAAATTAAACACCAAGGGAAGGTAATATCTTCAAGAGAAAGAAACAGTGCCCCAATTTGCCACAACTCCCCACATCCCTCTAAATTGGTGAACAACCATCAACAACCTTTATTGTACTGTCCAGACACATAGTGCCCAGTATACTTAAGCTGCAACCTATAACAATCATAATGGTAAAGCAACACAGAATTATCTCAAGCTCCATAAGCGAAGCCACCTGCCAAGAGGAGCCAAGCAATAATGAAGAGCTCGTATGATCTCTCCGATAAGCAATTTTGAAGAGAGCTGTTAAGGATGCATAAGGAGCTCAAGGAAGCAATGGAACACAGAGCCAATAAAATGCAAGAGGATATAAAAGCAGAAGTGAGGAAGATGGAAATTAAAATGCAAGCAGAAATAACAGATGTTTAAAGTGAGGTGGGGAAATGAAATACTCACTGGAAGGCCTTCACAGCAGAGTAACAGCCACTGAGGAAAGAATCAGTGAGCTTGAAGATGAGGTGCAGAGACTTTCTCGGCAACAGCAGAAGATAGAAAAAAGACTCACAGTAAACGAACAGACAACAAGATATACTCGAGATGAAGCCAACAGAAATAACATAAGTATCATTGAAGTCACAGAGGGACAAGAAGAAAACCCTGACTAAGAAGCAACTATCAAAGAAATCATTGCTGAGAAGTTTCCGAACTAGAGAACACATGCTCCCAGATTCAGGAGGCTCGAAGGGTACCATGTAAAAAAAAAACCCAAAAGAATACTCCAAGACATATCCTAATAAAAATTACAAGAACCATAGATAGAGATAGAATACTGAGAGCTGCAATATCAAAGAAGGGAAATCACATACAAAGGAAAATCCTAAAATTTACAACAGATTTTTCAGAGGAAACACTCCGAGCCTGAGGGACTGGTGAGATATTGTGAAAAGACTCAATGAAATGAAGGCCTCACCAAGAATTCTTTACCTGGCTACACTCACATTCATATTTGAAGGAAAGATATACAACTTCATAGATAAGCAACAGCTTAAGAACTTCATAGACTCAAAACCAACTTTAAAAGAATGACTGAAGGAGCTGCTGTGAGATAAAACAAACCCTAAAAAGCACAACAAACTATTTCAAAAAAAGGCACAAAATCCTATGACAATACTCTCTCTAAAGTCAATGGCAAAAATGCACCAATAAAGAGACACAGAGTGTCAAAATAGATTTAAAAACTGAATCCAACATTCTACTGCCTACAAGAAACACATCTGAACAATCAGAGTAAACAGACTCAAATTCAAAGGCTGGGAGACAATTCTCCAGGAAAACAACTCCTCCAAAAAGGCCAGTGTGGCCATACTAGTATCTGACAACATAGATTCATGCTAAAAAAGGTTAGAGGGAACAGTGAAGGCTATTTCTTAATAATAAAGGGATGCGTATATCAGGAATAAATTACACTCCTAAACATATATGCACCAAGCGAGGGGGCAGCTTAATACTTAAACAACTGCTAATATACTTCAAAGAAGACATTGAGAGCAACACAATAGTAGTCAGAGACTTCAACACAACTTTATCAACTCTTGATAGATCGACAAGAATGAAATTCACTAAGGAAATACTGGCCTGAAGGAAGAAATGGAAGATAGAGGACTGTTTGATATATACAGGATTTTCATCCCAAAAAGCTGAATACACATTTTTCTCCAGTGCACATGGAACATTCTCCAAGATAGACCACATGCTGAGCCATAAAACATACCTCAATAAAATAAAAAAGAAAATGAAAGTTAACCATATACAGAAACAGGAAGGTAAACCAAACACCAGGAAACTGAACAGCTCACTGCTGAACAACCAGTGGGTTACAGAAGAAATCAAACAGGAAATCCAAATATTCCTGGAGATAAATGAAAATGAAGACACCAACTATCAGAACTTGTGGGACATAGCTAAAGCAGTGTTAAGAGGAAAGGTCATAGCCCTGCAAGCATTCATCAGTAAATAAGGGGCTCCCATAAATAACCTGATGACACAGCTCAAAATATTAGAAAAAGACCAACAAAAGGAACCCAATCAAGGCAGATAAGGAAATAATGTACTTAGAGAGGAAATCGATGAGCTGAAAGCCCCAAAAAATATCCAAAAGATTAATGAAACTAAGAGCTGGTTCTTTGAAAAAATTAACAAGATCGTCAAACCACTGCAAGACTTGTAAGGACAGGGAAAGAGAGAATCTAAATAACCAGAATCGGAAATGAAAATGGGGACGTCCCAACAGAAACCAGAGAAATCCAAAAGATCATCAGAGATTACTTTGAGAGTCTGTATGCCATGAAACATGAGAACTTAGAAGAAATGGATAAATTCCTGAACTACTATAATCTCCCATGGCTGAAACAGAATACCTGCAGTACCTGAATAAGCCTATCACCATCAAGGAAATTGAAACAGTAATTAAAAAGTCTGCCCAAACACAAAAGCCCAGGTCCAGATGGATTCACTAGTGAATTCTACCAAACCTTTAAGGAGGACCTACTCCCAGTCCTTTTCAAGCTCTCCCAGGAAATAGGAAAAACAGAAACACTCCCAAACAGCTTCTACGAGGCACATATCACTCTCATACCCAAAGCAGGGAGAGATAACACGAAGAAAGAAAACTATAGACAGATCTCCCTGATGAACACAGATGCTAAGATCTTCAACAAAATACTAGCAAACAGAATCCAAAGACTCATAAAAAGATAATACATCATGACCAAGTAGGATTCATCCTGGGAATGCAAGGATGGTTCAACATTCGCAAGTCAATCAACATAATACATCATATCAGTAAAAGAAAAAAATAAAAACCATATGCTCATGTAAATAGATGCAGAGAAAGATTTTGACAAGATCCAGCGCCCATTCATGATTAAAACCCTCCAAAAAGGAAGGGGGAAGGAACTTTCCTCCTGATAGTCAAAGCCATCTACCAAAAGCCCACAGCCAGTATTATTCTCAATGGGGGAAAAATTGAAAGCCTTCCTCCCTAAGATCAGGGACAAGACAAGGTTTCCTCCTCTCACCTCTTTTATTCAACATAGTACTGGAAGTTCTTGCCATAGCAGTCAGAGAAGAAAAGGATGTTAAGTCATCCAAATAGACAAGAAAGAAGTCAAGCTTTCACTATTCGGAGATGACATAATATTATACCTAGAGAACCCTAAACTCTCTACCAAAAAACTCCTAGAAACTAAAGAAGCTTATAGTAGAGAGCCAGGGTACAAAATCAACACCCAAAAGTTGGTGACTTTCCTATAAACAAATAACGAACGAGAGGAAAGGGATATTAAGAACATGATCCCATTCACAACTGTGCTACAGAAAATTGAATACCTGGGTATCAGTTTGACAAATAACATAAAGGGCCTCTTCCAAGAGAACTACAAAACATTACTTCAAAAAATAAAAGACACAAGGAAGTGGAAACACATTCCCTGCTCATGGATCGGGAATGTTGTCATAACTGTAATACTCCCTAGAGTTTTATACAGATTCAATGCCATCCCTATAAGGATACCCATGACATTCTTCAAAGAACTTGACCAAACACTTCTGAAATTTGTATGGAATAATAAACCCTCCTGGATAGCTGAAGCAATCCTTTGGAAAAAGAAGATGGGGGGCATGGCTTTTCCCAACTTCAAACTCTACTACAAAGCAGTGGTAATTAAAACAGCATGGTATTGGAATAAAACAGACCTCTGGACCTATGGAATAGAGTTTAGTATCCTGACAACCAGCCTCAAATACATGAACAATTAATCTTCGATAAAGGAGCAAAAGATACGAAATGGAGGAAGGAAAGCCTCTTCAACAACTGGTGCTGGGAAAACTGGGCAGCTACATGTAAAAAATGAATTTAGACCTTTGTCTAACACCATGCACAAAAAATCAATCAGGTCAAAATAGATTAAGATCTCAATATCAGACCTGAATCCATACAGTACATCGAAGAAAATATAGGAAAAAATCCTCCACGACATTGAAGCTAAAGACATCTTCAAAGAAGAAACACCACTAACAAAACAACTAGTAGAAAAGATAAACATATGGGACTACATGAATCTAAAAAGCTTCTGCACCTCAAAAGAAACAGTGACCAAGATACAAAGAGAGGTCCACAGAGGGGAAAGAATACTCACCCAATACCCACCTGATAGGGGTTAATATCTAGGATAGTTCAGGCACTGGACGAACTTTACTAGAAGTAAACAGCCAACCCTATCAAAAAATGGGGAGAAGAAATGAACAGAAACTTCAGCAAGGAAGAAGTTCGAATGGCAAAAAGACATATGAAAAAATGTCCATCATTATTAGTCATCAGAGAGATGAAAATAAAACAACAGTGAGATATCAACTCACACCACAGAGACTGGCACATATCCAAAAGAGCAAGTACAACAAGTGCTGGAGTAGATGCGGGGAATAGGGGACTCTCATGCATTGATGGTGGGAATGTTGACTGCTACAGCCTTTTGGAAAACAATATGGACATTCTTCCAAAGACTAGGAATTGAACTCCCATTTGACCCAGCCATACCACTCCTGGGAATATACTCCTGGGAAGCCAAAAACACGCAGCAGAAACACCATCCCTACTTTTATGTTCATAGCAGCATTATTCACAATAGCCAGAATCTGGAAACAACCAAAGTTCCCGAAAATTGGGAAAAAACTTTGTCTACACAATGGAATACTATGCAACTGTTAGGAAAAATGAAGTTATGAAATTTGCCTATAAATGGGTGGACATGGAGAGGATATTTTTGAATGAAATTACCAAATTACTAGAAGGAGAGAGACAGATGTAGAATGACTTTAGTTATTTTCATGACATATATATATATATATATATATATATATATATATATATATATATACATATAATATTATGATAGCAATATTCAAGGCCAGGCGAAATTTCGATCAGGAGGTCTTATCAAAGGTGGAAATTACCACAAACTTGTGTTTGCAGAGGTTAGGTAAGACAGAGAAGAGAACAGTGTGCCAATAATTGTCGAAAGTCTATTACCACATAGAACTTAGCATTAAATACAGACAAAAAATACACAAGATAACCTCTTAGTATATATATTACAATCCACAATATGTAAGAGAAGGAAGAGAGAAAGTGAGAGAGAAAGAGAATAGAGATGGAGAACCTGCCAAGGAGGGAGGCTAGGGGAGGGGGGAGGGTTCGGGACATTGGTAGTGGGAAATGGGCACTGGTGGAGGGATAGGGGCTGGAACACTGTATGGGCGAAATCCAAACATGAACATTTTTGCAATTGTTAAAAAAATATATTAAAAAAACCTTTAAAATTATCTTTTAAATGATCATTAAAAAAGTACCCTAGTAATCTTGGAAAATTCATATGACAGATTAAGTGAAAATACAATAACACATCTAGATAGTTAGGCAATTAAATATCAACTTGATTTTTTAAAAATAGGTAGGAAAAGTTAAGAAAAATATGCTGATGTAGCCGTCAGCTCATTCCACAAGCTGTGGTGGAGAATAGTGGATAGATAAGTGGAAAAAGCTTAGAAGGAGCATGGCTATCTAAACTGACTGTCTTTAATGAATTCTAAATGATTTAGGACTGCATGGCTTCCTTGGAGCTGGAGGGACCTGCTAAGTGATGCCAGAGAGCTTTAAACAACTTTACCTCTGTTGGAGCCCAAAGATACAACGTTGCTTGGGCCCTGTAGTGTACAGGGTCCAACCAGAAGTGGCTACATGAAGGTTCTTAACTCCTGTACTCTTTCCCCAGTCCCGGAACTATATAGCTTTTTCTCATTTAATATTTTTTCAGAGCAACACCAGGAAATTAGAGTCATCTGATCTATAAAATTCCACAACCAAGTATCTTGGTTTTTTATTCATCCAAAGGTCCAAGTTAGTTCCTGGAGGCTAACGACATACTGGGCTGTATTACCCTGTTTGAAGCATTAGTTCATATCCCTGCTTTGCATTTCTATGAGGTCATGTGGGAATTGTTTCTTTGCTTGTTTCTGTTTGTTTGCTACTTCATATATTACTGACAGATATAAAGTTTTGAAAAGCATTTTTGGCACCATAACTCTGTATGGCTTCTTTTGTTCAGAGGCCAAGGATGTTCCCCTGCTGTAGGCAGGCAGCAGCTCTCTGGCTGCAGTTCTTGGGACTGTTATCATTTCAGGATAAACCACAAATTGCTGAGGAATTCACTGGGAACCCAAAGGAACTTTTCTTCATGTCGATTCCTTGAGATATTTTTCAAATTTCTTTTCTCAGTTCTTGAGGGCTCATTCTCTCTACTTTTGTAGAACAAAATGTTCTAGTGGGTTTGGATCCACAGGATAGAGAGGCGTTGGCACGGTACTGTGAACACATGTCCAGAACTGCTGTTTACGAAAGAGATTGCAGTTTTGCTAAAAATATGAACTTCTTTGCAGTTTACGCAGAGATATGGAGAGAAGAGAAACTAGAGTTGTCCTTTATTTTTCCAATGCCCTTTCATTTCCTTTTTGGGTTCTGATGTTTCAAAGCCTCCACATGAATTAACGTTCCAATGAGATTTGCCACAGTGGTTTCTTGGGAATGTCCATAAATATTTTTTGCTTTGGTTTTTTGTTCTCAGCAGAAAGTGTTGCTTGTGATTATCCCTTCTAAATTACATCTCTTTTTTTAAGATCTGAAAAAAAATAAAATAAAAACGAGATTTTTGTTTGTTTGTTTTTCAGGAAAGAGTTTTTTTTATCCTTGCCCCCTCAGGATGGAAGGGTTTTCTTTTTAGGAGCTCAGAATTAGAGTTTCAAATGCTGATTCTGCATGAAGGCAAGAGTAATTTACCAACATTTTCCTTTTTTAAAACAAACTCTCCCTGCATTTTTCTTGTGAGTGATCATTGTTTTAGCAGGTTAATTACTTGCCCACATAAAGCGGTCCTTGTTTCCCCGGTTGCTTGGTGCTCGGAATAAATCAAGTTCTTCCGTGGAGTAAGACATTTATCTCCCTAACTTCAGCAGCATTTACCAATTTCCTTGGATTTTCGTTCAGTCAGGGTCTTAAAGTTAGTCGCATTTAGTAACTTTAGAGAGGAAAAAATAATAACTATGTGGTTCAAAGAGAATCTCCTGAAACTTAACCCCTGCTGGCTCTGGGTCACAAAGAAGTGAATATGTTACTCCCCAAGGCTTTGCAATATCAAATGCAGGAAGACAGTACTGCTTCCTATTATTGTCCTTTTCTTTAAACAAAAAGTTTCGGTTAGAGCTATGCACATGCAAATGACACTCACACACACACACACACACACACACACACAGACACACACACACTTTCACATGGAATGCAAGGACATTTCTAAGTTCAATTTCTTTACATGGGCTATACTTATTTCCCTGGAAATGTTGAGTGGGATGGGAGTTGTTGACTGATCTTGCTAATTGATGTCTCCTCAAGTGTCATCATATTAAACTGATCTGAAGTGTCCACTACAAGATGAACCTTGTGATGGGAATGAGAGCTAAGGTTTATTGAGTACTTATTTGCCATGTATAATGCAGGTTCTACTCTTACCACCGCTTTCACATATAAATCTCAAAACTGAAAGAAGTAAAACTATGAATAAAATATAAACAAGACAAACCATTAATTTTGTTTTCCTGGAGCTAAGAATTTGGCCAAGAATACACAGCTAATGAATGGCAGAGGCGAGACCAAAGTGGTCCCACCTCAACATCTATTAAAAACTGTCTTTTCTCCCCCTGTTATTTGGACTCACTAAAAAAAAGTTCCTACATCTGCCAGATCTTTCTATTATTTCAACATTTTCATCATGGGTAGTAGTGACATTTTGCAAATATAAGATGGCCGCTGAAATAGTACATAGCAAGAATCCTGTGCTTATAGTATCTTCAACAAATAACTATATTCCATACTATTTCCAATGAAATTGATTAAAAATCTTAAACTTCCCCCACATTTTATTGAGATATTGATTTGTAATACTGGTAGTTGTAAGAGTTTCAGATATACCAGATTTCAATAGCAAACCTCCAACTAAAAGGTCAGCATCCCTCCACCAGTGTCCCTCCCATCCACTCTCCACCAAACCCCCACTACCTGGTAAACTAGGTCGTGTAGACCAACTCTCAGGCTCTGTAGCCTTTGACCATCTATTGCTCCCTTACTAAATTAAGTTGTATCCCACTTATGAGAAAGATCCATCTTTATCTGTTCCTCTCCTTCTGACTCACTTCACTTAGCATGCCACTCTCTAGTGCTGTACACATAGTGGCAAGTAGAATGGTTTCATTTTTCTTAGAGCTAAGTAGTAGTCTATTGTGTATACTACAATTTCATTATCCAGTCTTCATTTTGGGGCACTTGTGTTGTTTCATATCTTGACTATACCATAAATAGTGCTTCACTGAATATAAGAACACAGATGGCGTTTTAAAAATAGTGCGTTAGGGTCTTGGAGTAAATGTTAAGAAGTGAGATTTCTTAGTTATTTGGATGCTGAGGTCTTTTTTAATTTATTTTTGACAATTACAAAAATGTTCATGTTTGGGTTTAAAGCCATACAGTGTTCCAGCAACCACCCCTCCACCAGTGCCCACCACCCACCACCCACCACCAATGCCCCCTATACCCTCCCCTCCCCTATCATGCCCCCATGGCAGGTTCTCCATCTCCTTTCTCTCTCTTTCTCTCCCTCTCTTACATGTTGTGAATTGCAATAGACTTTCCACAATCATTGGTCCACTATTCATTTCTCTGTCTTACCTAACCGCTGCTCCTACACATTTGTGGTAGTTTCGAGCTTTGGCAAGACCTCCTGATCCACATTTCACCTGACCTTGGATATTGGTATCATAATATGTATATATGTATATATATATTTATGTTATGCAAATAAATGCAGTCATTCTATATCTGTCTCTCTCCTTCTGACTAATTTCACTCACCATGATCCTCTCCATGTCCATCCACTTATAGGCAAATTTCATAACTTCATTTTCCTAACAGCTGCATAGTATTCCATTGTGTAGATGTCAAAGGACATGATCCTGCTGGAGCCGCAGTGCCAGGGCTACTGTGGACACGCTTAGTTTGTGCTCAGGGGCCTCTAGGCCATGCCCAGCAATGTTTGGGAACCATGTGGTACAGGTCAGGCACATGCCAGGCATGTGTCCTCACCATTGTACTATTTTCCAGCCCCATCATTTCTTATTCAAGTGATTTAAAATACAGAAAAACAAGAAATGAAAATATATGTTAGCATAGCCCTGTATTTAGGATAATTGCCACTAATATGGTGATGTGTCTTTTACTTAGTATGTTTCCAAAAGCATTAAACTCAACATTATATTTAGTAACTACTTGTTATGTCATAGTATGAGTGTAGTATCTGTTATTTAACCAACCTAATTTTTAATCATTAGTTTTTAAATTATTCTTTCAGAAGCCAATGCAACAGTTATGCTTGAGACACATCTTTGTATGCATTCATAATACTTTCCTTGAGCTAAATTTTAAGCCATATTTGAATTATTACCACTAACTTAGACATGAATTCTAGAAATTTTAAGTCCTCACTCCTACATGTGTAGAAACCTTACTGCACACACCAACAATATTCTAATATGCTATTATCAAATTGGCTCCTTGCCCATTCTGCCCACCTTTCTCCTTCCCACAGTATCATAGTTATTACAGGGTTCAGAGTTTATTTCATTATATGACGATTCAGTTGCTTTAGTTATTATATTATACATATGAGTAGAAATCATCTGGTAATTGTCTCTTTAAACTCCTGAATTAATTCACTTAATACAGTTTCCTAAAGTCCTGTTTTGTCACAGAAAAGCATGCTCTCATAATTTTTATAAGCTATAATTGATTAAAATTGGTGCTTCATTGAGCATATGTCTATTCCTGATGCTTTATCCAGGCAGCAGGTATTGGACTTTTAAGTTGACTTCAGTTTTGGACTATTGTGTATAATACTACTACAAATATTTGGGGGAAATGTTTCATTTTTTAATTGAATCACCATGAGATACACAGATACAAGGCTGTTCATGATTGTATTTCAGTCATACAGTGTTCTAACACCCATCCCTCCACCATTGCTCATTTACCACCATCAGTGCCTCAAGTTTCCCTCCCACCAACCGTACCCCCTGCTGCCAACCTGCCTCTATGGCAGGCACTTTTCTCTCTCTTTCTCTCTCTCTTTATCTCCCTTCCCTCCTTTTGGTGCAACATATTATTTTAAATAAGCACTTTCATGTTCTTTGTTTAAATACTGAAAGTTATATTATTTATATTAATAGCGCATATATTTCCACTAAAACTTTTTTAAATTACTTTTGTGGACGGGAGGCTGATGCTAAGCATGGAACACAGAACTTCACCAACATAAGACATGTGCTATTGCACGGACATACATCCCCACTCGCATTTTTGTTTTATGTCTGTATTTATTTATGGGGCATGCCCAGGAGTGCTCAGGGATGCTTCCAGGCAGGTGATCAAAGGACAGTTTAGTGCTGGAAATCCACCTTGGCCTGCATAAATATTTCTCTCTCTCCTTTTTGTGCATTATAGTTTGCAATATAAATACCAAGAGGTCATTGTGTTTGTTTAGGGAATTCTGTATTTTTATCTGGATGGTGATATTCCAAGCATAGCTCTTTCGATTCCTCTCTGGGAGAACCGAATAGCATTCTCATCCTGTTATCGTAGGACCCAGGTCTCTGAGGCACATGTTAATGCAGGGGGAACAGTGGAGTCAAAGAGATGTGCCTGGAGCCGGAGATTCTTTGTCCTTTTAGCGATTTCTTCGATGCCTTTGAAGGCATTCCATGCCGCTCTCTTCCTTCTGCGCAGCTCAGGTTTTAGGTCATTCATCATGTTGATTTCTCAACCTAAGTACACATATCTGCTGCACTCAGAGATGTCTGTTCCATTGAGAGTGAATGGGGCCTCTGGAACTAGTTCATTTTTCATAAACATAGTTTTTTTTTTAGATTCAGCTGTAGACCTATCTTTCCACATTCTCGGTCGAAGTCAGCCAGCATTTGTGCCGCTTGGCTAATGTTTGGTGTTATTAGAAAAATGTCATCAGCTAAGCAGAGGTGGTGTAGTTGCCGACCATCTATCTTCACTCCCATTCCTTCCCATTCTAATTGTCACATGATGTTCTCGAGGGTGGCGCTGAAGAGTTTTGGTGAAATGGTATCACCCTGTCGAACCCCTCTTTTGACATCAATGATCACTTCTTTGTAGAATGGTGAGATCCTGGTGGTGAATCCATAATACAGCTCACGAAGGATCTTGATGTATTGGGTTTACACCCTGTTTGGCTAGGGCTTCGATGACTGCTTCAGTCTCCACAGAATCAAAGGCTTTCTGTAAATCAATGAACGTGAGACAGAGAGGCATCTGTACTCCCTACAAACCTCAATGAGCTTGGTTACTGTGCGGATAGGGTCGATTGTGCTGAATCCTTTCCGGAAGCCTGCTTGCTCGCATGGTTGACCTTCATCTAGTGTTCTGCTAATCCTGTTCAGGATGACTCGTGTAAACAGCTTGTAGATGTCAGACAATAGGCAGATGGGGTGATAGTTGCCAATGTCGTGAATGTCTCCCTTCTTGAACAGTAGAACTGTCCTGCTGGTTTTCCATTGGGAGAGCACCTTGCATTCGGACAGGTAGCGTGTGAGGAGCCGAGCTAGTGTATTGATGAGCACTGATGGCAGATTCTTCAGGTGTTCAGGTCTGACTTTTGTCTGGGCCTGGTGCTGTTCCCTTCTTTACCAACGAGATGGCATGTCGGATTTCAGAAGGGAGAACATTGGGAATGACATATCCATCCTGTGGAATTTGGTATGTAGGCAGGTAGATGTGGCTATCAAAGAGATTTGAGTAGAAGTCCTGGATAATCTTCTCCATTGCCTTTCTGGAAGATGTGATAGATCCATCAGGGCGTCGGAGGGCAGTCATCTTGGTCTTATAGTTGGCAAAGGACAGGCGGGCAGTGCGAATGCTTTTCCCGCTTCTGCTTCATCTTCCAGTATTTCTGCTCTTCTGTCTTTGAGGTCTTCTTTTATCGCTTCTCTGCACTGTTTAGCAAGCTTGGACATTAGCATTTGGTCTCCTGAGCTAACGCCTTGTCACATTGGCGAATGAGCTCAAGAGTTTCTGAAGACAAGTGTCCTTTTGTGTCTTTCTCTCTCTCTCGACATTTTTCGCACAACCTTGGAGGTGCTGAACCAGTCGGTTGTATTTTTCATCGATGTCGTCAATGATGATATCTTCCCATGTTGCTGCAATGGTGCAAAAGAGTTCCCAGTTGGTGGTCGTTCTGGGAGTTCTCTTCTTAAACTTTGCAGCCTTTTCTCCCCATTGCGGGAAGTAGAATTTTGCACAAAGGTGACGGTGGTCCGATCCTGTTTGGAATTTGGGGATGACAGCAACATCGGTCAGACAAAACCATCGATTGAAGATGATGTGGTCAATTTCATTGTGGAACTGTCCGCCAGGGAGATTCCCATGTCCAACGTTTCGCTTCAGCCTCACTCAAGTGAGAGAAGGAATCTGGAGTTCTGACCTCCGTCTCTATTACAGAATCAGGGATGCTGTCTCGTTTGCCAAGGCATAGAAAATCAGATGGGCTGGACATGTAATGCGATTTGGAGACGACTGCTGGACTAGAGCCATTACCGACTGGATACCACAGGATGTCAAAAGATCACGTGGCCGCCCACCTACAAGATGGTCAGACTTCCTTGTCAAGACCCTGAAGGAAAGGTTTGAGGCTCTTCATATTCCTTAATCAACCAGATGACATTGGGCTATATTGGCACCTGATAGGGTCCAATGGAAATGTTACTGGCGCCCGCTCGAGCAAATCGATGAATAACGGGATTCAAGTGGTCAAGTGATCAAGTGATCTAGATGGTGAAGCTGGAGTAGCTTTTTAACTGCTTGGCAGCTTTGGGATGTGTTGGGGAATGGCAGGAGTGAAACTGGGGACATTGGTGGTAAGAAATGTACACTGGTGGAGGGATAGGAGTTGGATGATTGAATGACAAAGCCAATCATAAACAGCTTTGTAATAGTCTTTCTCATGGTGATTCAATAAAAAATTAAAATAAATTAATTCACTATCAATATCAATATCTTCCCGTTAATCATCTATTTGCTAGAGCGGGCACCAGTAATATCTCCATATGTCCTGTCTCATGCCAGTAGAACCCAAAGGCATCCGCTTGCTCCAGGAACATAAAGAGCCTCAAACCATTATATTAGGTCACGAGAATGAGCTAATATAAATGTTACTGGTATTTGGCATATCAAATACTACAAGAGCAGCTTGCCAGGCTTGCCGTGCGGGTAGCATACTAAGTTCCATTAAAACCTGAGATATTTAGATCTGTATTCCAACAAGGAGGGACACACCATGTTGCTCTGTGATGATTGTGTGCAGCACTCAGGCACTGCTCTCATGTTTGCATGCACCACAGTCACTACCCAATACTTCAACTGCAAACCACAGACTCTGACCCTCTGAACCATCTTACTAGCTTTCCATCACTGTTTGGGGTAAGCATTGCTAGCTTTTTTAGGGATGAAGGTACTGCTTTCATGAACAATGCAAAGGCCAGCTGGATTAAATGATACAACTCTATTTTTTAAAATTCTATAGCCTGCAAAGTCTGTATCAAGGAAACATCCAAATCCCATGTGTGTGGCTTAGAGTAGGAAGCCTTATTTCTGAGTTCACATCTAACAGGTATCTTTTAACCTCTTCCTTTTATTGAATGACATCCAATCAGATGGGGTAGCAAACTTAAGATTCCCACAATATCTTTGCAAATCTTTGGTTTAAAAACTGCAAATGAGTCGGAGTGTGCACATACAACCCAAATGACCTGGGTCGCTGTTTTCTTTTGGGCTTTGAAACACACCAAGGAATATGCACAAAGCTTCTGACTCAAAGCACAGAGCTAGAGGTATTAGAGAATGTGTGCTCAGGAATCATTCCCGGTGGGGTTTGGGTAACCATAGAAAGGGCCAGGGATTGTACTAATTCAGGCTGCATTCAAGAAAATGTTCTTAATCCTTGTACCATCTCTGCAGCCCAAAGTTGAAGGCTGGCAGACAGACACTGCACCACTCATTAATTCATAATTGTTAAAATGTAACATGTAGCAGTAAATCAATAAGTAAATAAATAAAATCTGCTCTTAGCCCTTTGACTTATCTCTTCAATCTTTGCTTTTATTTTGAAGAAATATCCAGATACCATTTTCCACAGAGGTTGGGACAATTTGCATTCACACCAAGAGTTAATCAGAATTCCTTTCTCTTGCCAACATTTGCTTCTAAGAGTTATTAATTTAGGCCATTTCCTTGAGATACATATTTAGAAGTACAATTTCAAGCTAAAAGAACTAGGAAAGTTACTTTTTCTTTATTCTGAAAAAAATGTCAACATTTTAAGGCCTGTTTGCTGAGTATGTTTCTCCATCTTTGCCAGTATCGGGTATTTTCACTTCTAGTAAAAAAAACAATATTTTTCATTTCTTTTATCATTGATTCAGACATCTTTACACATTTTATCAATCAGCTATTCATATTTCTTTATTACTTCTTTGGGAGGGGAAGTCCCTCCCCTCAGGGGCTCCCCAGGCCTACACCCAGTGAGTCTCACCCACCTAGACTAGACAGTTCAGCACTAGGGCCCAAGCTTGCACCTCTGCTCAGGCCCTGAAGTGTCATAGCCCCCAGAGCCGCTCAGGCTCTGCTCAGGAACTTCCAGAGTTGTGCCTGGCATGCTTGAGGGACCCTGTGGTACTGAGAATCTGACCAGGGTTAGGAACATGTCTTAATCCTTGCTCTCTCTTGCCTTGTGAAGAAGCAAAATTTGAAAAATAATTTGGTTCAGTCTAAACAATACTAAAAATCCTCATGGTAGCTTAATAAAAAAATTGCATTTATATTTTTCTTGGTGTTTTCCTTTTTTATGCAGTGACAAAAAAGAAAGTCATAGAATTTTGCTTTGGGGCTAGACTTTGAAACTTGGTGCCATCAACAAAGGCCCTGAATCACCTTGGCACCTTTATGCTGTGAATAAACATATAGAAAGTGAGCACTAAATGACAGTTTGGAGAAGTGTGGCAGTGAACAAGGCCCCAAAGAGACTATTTTTCTAACTGAAATTAAAATTGAAATGCTGAGTCACCAGATTATTTGTGGCTAAAAAATATTATTGGCAAATAGCTGTGGATATCAAATTCAGTTCCATTCATAATTGAATTAGAGACCCATATTCTTTTCTCCAAGGAGATTGCTATATCAATCTTGCCTCAACTTCAGTTAGTATTAAACAAGAGTTAAGCCAGCAAACAAAGTTTCTGTTGATGGAAAATTGTTAAGGGTGATAAGAGTGAAAGAATAGAAATATTATTATTTCTCCCGACTATTCACTGGAAATGAATAGTGAAAATTTTCTGCCATAAAAATAAAAAAAAATCTGCCCTAGGAAACTAGATTTGAGCTTTGTGGACTCTTAAGATTTAAAACAAATGCAAGATAAACATTCCAAGTGGGACAGTTATAGGCAGGCAAGAAGCATGTGTATAGTTCTTAATAAAAAGAGAAGGTAGTTCTGCATGGGCAAGCTAGTATCACTGTATTACTGTCTTCCCATTCATCATCAATTTGCTCGAGCGGGCACCAGTATCATCTCCATATGTCCTGTCTCATGCTAGTAGAGCCCAAGGGTATCTGCTTGCTCCAGGAATAAAAAGAGCCTCAAACCATTCCTTCAGGTCATGGGAATGAGGTCTATAATTGTTACTGGTATTTGGCATATCAAATGTGACACGGGTAGCTTGCCAGGCTCTGCTGTGCGGGTGG
The DNA here is from genome assembly GCA_021461705.1 of Cryptotis parvus. Taxonomy (NCBI): domain Eukaryota; kingdom Metazoa; phylum Chordata; class Mammalia; order Eulipotyphla; family Soricidae; genus Cryptotis; species Cryptotis parvus. Next base: position 36,811 of record JAJIBD010012662.1, on the reverse strand, counting down.
GATACTTTTGTAGTCACCTCTGATCTCCAGAATTTATTGATGAACCATGAGACCACAAGCGGCTGCATAAACCGGGCTGTGATCAGCTCTTCTGCTGGGTGAGAGTTATGATGAGAAGGGAATCTGGATGCGGAAAATGGTGGCCCTCATGGGGCGTCATCTAGCTTCTTGCTAGGATCTGCTGGGGTGGCTGGCCAGGGCTAGAACCCACCATCCCTCGGGTGGGCCGGGTGCCTCGTGATCAGCTGGGCATAGGGAGAGCCGGTAGCAGCTCTGCCCCATGTCTAGTACCAGTTGTTATTCCCATTGACTTTGGTATCTTTTTGGAAAACAGAATCTGCAATGGGAACAATTGTTCTGGTTGCTTCTTCCCCCAGTAGTTTAGGTAGGTGCAAAGACCCAATCCAATCCCAATCCAATCCAGACCCAATCCCAGATAGCCGTTCCTCCACCCTGAATCCCTCAGGACTTTGCCTGGCCTACATTCAATACCGAGTGTGATGCAGTGGGCTCACTCACCAAATGTGAATTGAGGAATAAGAGAAGAAACCAGCCAAAGTGAACAGCGGGCAATCAAGGCATTAACCGTAGCCATGGAGGAAGGGCTTATTAAAAGATTGTGTAGCTGGTCACAGAGCAGACATCAAACCTCCTTTTCCTAGAAGCAGGTTCTTCTATGAAAAAAAAAAGACAAAACCCAGCATTTACTTGTCAAAAGTCTCTCTATTCAATAACATAAAAGGGACTGATTATAGAGTTATTTCTCATTCTATATTTATGCCTTGACTCATTTCCACTAATAATCTAAAGCAACACACTAAAATTAAAATGGATATTACATTTATTGAGTCTTATTCTACTAAGTCACTTCTTCTCACAGTGTTTGATAGGGACTCACTATCATGTTACACTCTTAGGAGCTGAAGCAGGGACCTCAGTGACTTCCTCAGGTCACAGAGCTGATATGTGATAAAGCTGCATATGAACTGATGTAGCTCTGGCCCTGGGTCCTGTGCTCTAAGACCTAGGCCCTCCTGCTTTTCAGCACTCCTGAGTATCTGTTCCATTCCAACTTCCATCTCCAGATCTATGCCTAGAAAATCTGTGGCCCAAAATGGACTTTTGCTTATGGTTCAAAGAACCAAATGCTACTTACTCCTCTCAGGCTTACTACATTTCCATTTTTTAAAAAAAACTGTATCATAATCACTGTTTGATAAGAGTTTTGAGTTGCTCTAGGAAATATTTGATCCATATTAAGTGTAGTTATATTCTCAGAGAAGGTACCGAATCATCAGGGCTAAGTCAATAAAAATCAGGTATATAAAATTGTTTGCAGCAAAACTCTAGATTTTGGTACAATCGTCCAACTTAATTGAGTAATTCTACCTTGTCTAGACCCAGATCAATTGATGTTTTGAATTTTAATTTTAAATGACTTTCTAGAGAAGTATTGTTTTATTTTATCTCACAATTTTAGTTAATTGAGGAAATACTAATTTACAAAAGTGTAAATCTTTGTTTTAGGGCACAATGCAGCATCCACTCCACAACTGAAAAGGCAAGTATCGCTCCACTCCTCAATTTTGATGTTTCACTTTTGATTTTATTTTGTTTGTTGGGAGGTTTTTAGACCACACCCAGCTATGCTCAAAGTTTACTCCTGGCTTTGGACTTAGGAATCACTCCTGGCAGTGCTCAGGGGTCTATTTGCTGTGTAAGGGATCGAACCAAGATCACCACATACAAGGCAAATGCCTTACCTATCTTGCTGCACTCCCTTTCCTGTTGGGAATTTTATTTATTTTAGGGATAGGGGACCACACTTGGTTGTGCCCTGGACTAACTCCTGACTCTGTGCTCAGAGATCACAAGTGACTTACTGTACTATCTCTCTAGCTCTTGGATTTGATTTAAATTTTATTTATTTTATTTATTTATTTTTTTTGTTTTTGGGTCACACCTGGCGATGCTCAGGTGTTACTCCTGGCTCTGCACTCAGGAACCACACCTGGCAGTGCTCAAGGGACCATATGGGATGCCGGGGATCGAACCCGGGCTGACTTAGGCTGGCTCCGTGCAAGGCAAACGCCCTACCCGCTGGTCTATATCACTCTGGCCCTGATTTAAATTTTTAAAAAATAGAGTGTGGATCATAAAAATGTTGAAGTTATTGAAATGCATAAGTAAAAAATCCCTCATAATCTCATATCAATTACACTTTGTCATTGACTTGTGGTTCACCTTTTAAAATTTCACTTATTTCTCGTAACAGGGTGCACAGACAAGACCCATAGTCCTAGCTAGTAAGTAGAATATGATCTCTTCCTGCTATTCCTCTTTATTTCTGCCAATTTTATGCCTTTCTTCCTGAGGTGATTATTATCCCAAGAGAATTCACCTTAATTTTTATTTACTTATTTACATTTTACTCTGAGGTACCTCCCAGTGATTCGCTATAACATGCAAACTCACTCCATAACCCCCGTGTTATCTCTCTTGGATTTCACTTAAGTTAAAATAAAACAAATTTGCATGTGGCTTTACCTCACATGTATACATATGCATAATGTATAAACCACATGATTACAGTGGACCAGAATGACATTATGGGGGTTAAAGCACTTGCCTTGCACCAGTCAACCTGAGTTTGATCCTTGTCACTACAAATGATCCCCCAAGCCCATTTAGGGGAGCGTTATCATTGAGCACAGAGCCAGGAGCAAGCTCTAAGCACTAACCAGTGGGTACAGCCCAAACACCCTGTGTATATTTTAATGTTGCTAAACTCAAATGCTGAAAGTAATTTTGCATTCTTCTTCTTCCACCTCTGCACTTGTCAATGTCGTTTCAGTTTTATCATTATATTATAAATTTTAGAGCCAAAGATATCTCATTCAGTGAACAAATTTATTTACCATAGTGCTTTTATTAGGCACTTAAATGGTTTCTCTTCTTGATTTTTATCACTATTATGCTATAAGCAAACATTTTTTAGTATAAATGTTACTGAATTTTATTCTATTTTCTGAAAATTATTTCCAGGACTAATACCGTTGTGTAATGTACCCAAACATTATTACACATTGCTAAATTAATTTCTAGTGTACTACACTAATATTTTTCAGCAATAAATCAAGAGTCATACAAATGTTAATGTAAAATCTGGATGTTTAGAAGAAATAACCTTTCAAGACTTTGTTGACAACATGAATTTGGTCTAGGATAGCAAAATGCAAAAAAGAAATTTATATACTATCATCAGATAACTCTTTTAATTAACCCCTACTTAGAAATAAAAACAAGGGGCGGAGGCGATAGTCCAGCGGGTAGGGCATTTGCTGTGCATGAGGCTGACCCAGGTTTGATCCCTGCATTTCATATGGTCCCCTGAGCACCACCAGGAGTATTCCTGAGGGGCAGAACCAGGACAGATGTGATGATGTAGACTCATTCAGAAAATGACCAACATTTGTTTTTTGTTCTTCCTAGCAAATTATCTATTTAAGAGCAAGAATTAAACCAATATATTTCTTTTTTTTTTTTTTTGCTTTTGGGTCACACCGCGATGCTCAGGGGTTACCCTGGCTCGCACTCAAGAATCACTCCTGGCGGTGCTCGGGGACCTATGGGATGCCGGGATTGAACCGCCAGCCACCGGCCGCAAGGCAACGCCCTACCCTGGGCTATCGCTCCAGCTTTTTTTTTAAACCAATATATTTCCATAATACAAACTTATGCTTTGCTGACGGCCTCGTGGGACTGTCATCAGAGTTTCAAATCTGGTCATCTGTGTGCACGGCAAATGCTCCACTTGCTGCATTATTGTTCTGACCCCTTAAATACATCCTTTTGTTTTGTATCATGGAATATACCAAATCCCATTTTCAAATAACTGTCTAATGTCACTGAAAGTCTTGTCAATGGTAAAAGGCTTCCTATGGGACAATTTTATTCCTTGGTATAGAAATTCCTGCTACTTTAAAGAAATCTATTCAGTCTTCATGACTGTGCCAGCCAACATATGCAGAATGGAGTGAGCTTAAATAGGCATAATGGTCTCTCCTGAATCGATTATAAATTTATCATAAACTTCATTACTGTCACTGTTGCATGCATAAATTGTTGAAATCATTTGATTTCCTTATATTTAAGCCCAATAACCATGACCTGAAGGAACGGTTTGAGGCTCTTTATGTTCCTTCCTGGAGCGAGCAGATGCCCTTGGGCTACACTAGCATGTGAAAGGACATATGGAGATGTTACTGGTGCCCGCTCGAGCAAATCGATGATCAACGGGAAGACAAGTGATACAAGTAATACAAGTGAAAGTAGATAAATAGTGCTGAGAAAATCTCGTGTGAAAGTATAACATTGGCATTTTTGGGTACAGCATGATTTTTATCCCAATGCCCCATAAACACTTAAAGTTTCGAGAAAGGTCAAAAAAGTTTAGGAAACATATTAAAGCAATTTATAATGTTGGTATCCTGCTAGGAAAGCCAAATGATTTTGATTCCAAATCAATTTGAAGTTTTGTCCTCTAGTTGACAAGCATTACACGACAGGTAAAGATGTATTAGTTTCTTGCCCACAAACACTCTCTATTTTATATTATGCCTTTGTTTCTCCCTTGGTTTATATAAATTATTTTTAAATAATTTCACATTATATAAAATATTTAATTTCACATGTAGGACTTTTTAATATGGTGTAAAATGTTTACTTTCACATCTAGGACTTTCTTTTTAATATGGTGTAAAATTCTCCTGTATCTTTTTAATCATCTAGCATCACTTGATCACTCGACATCCCATTATTCATTGGTTTGCTCAAGTGGGCACCAGTAACGTTTCCATTTGACCCTATCATGTGCTAGTGTAGCCCAATGGCATCTGCTTGCTTTAGGAATACGAAGAGCCTTAAATTGTTCATTCAGGGTTTTGATGAAGAAATCTGACCATCTTATAGGTGGGCATCCACGTGATCTTTTGATGTCCAATAGGAACCAGTCGATAACAGCTCTAGTCCAGCGGTCATCTCCAAATTGAATTACATGTCCAGCCCATCTGATTTTTTGACGCCTTGGCAAACGAGACAGCGTCCCTGACTCTGGATCATCGATGGAGATCAGAACTCTGGACTCCTTCTCTCACTTGAGTGAGGTGTGATGTCCCAAGCACAGCTCTTTCGGAGTACTCTTTGGGAGACCTGAATAGCATTCTCATCCTGCTTTCATGCTGCTTGACAGATGTCGATGGTTTTGCTTGACTGATGTCGTGGTTGTCCCAAAATTCCATATGGGATCAGACCACCATCTCCTTTGTGCAAAATTCTACTTCACAGAGCAGGGAGAAAGGGCTGCAAAGTTTAGGAAGGGAACTCCCAGAATGATCACCAAATGGGAGCTCTTTGGCACTATTGCGGCAACACGGGAAGGTTCCTTCATTGACAAGGTCGATGAGGAATACAATCGACTGGTTCAGCACCTCCATGATTGTGCGAAAATGTGGAGAGCAAGAAAGCCACAGATGCCTGTTTTTGAAAACTCTCGAGGTCATTCATGTGGTTTACGAGCTCAGGCATCACAAGCTAACACGAGGAATACAATCGACTGGTTCAGCCCTCCCTGTGTGCAAAATGTGGAGAGCAAGAAAGCCACGTGCCTGTTTTGAAAACTCCGAGGTCATCCAGTGTGGTTGCCACGAGCCTCAGGCAATCACAAGCTAATGTCCAAGCTCAAAACAGTGCAGAGAAGTGATAAAGGAAGACATCAAAGAGAGAAGAGCAGCAGTACTGGTTGATGAAGCAGAAGCCAGAAAAAAATATCTGCAAAGACCTTTGCCTGTCCTTCGCCAACTATAAGACCAAGATGACTACCCTCCGACAGTCCTGATGAAATCTATCACATGTTCCAAAAGGGCAGTAGAGAAGATTATCCATGACTTCTACTTGGACCTCTTCGATAGCCACATCTACCTGCCCACATACCAAATTTCACAGGATGGATATGTGTTCCCAACATTCTCCCTTCGGAAACCCAACATGCCAGTTCATCAATAAAAAAGGCGTTCAGCACCTGGTTCAGATAAGGTTAGACCCGTACTCCTGAAGAAACTGCTGCCAGTACTGGTTAATACACTGGCTTTCCTCTTCACATGCTACCTATCTGAATGCAAGGTTCTGTCCAAATAGAAAACCAGCAGGACCTTTCATCGATGTCGTCAATGATGGCATCTTCCCATGTTACCACAATGCTGCCAAAAAGCTGCCAGTAGGCGGTCATTCTGGGAGTTTTCTTCTTTAACTTTGCAGCCTTTTCTCCCCATTGCGTGAAGTAGAATTTTGCATGAAGGAGACGGTGGTCCGATCCTGTTTGGAAAAAAACTTCCTTTAAAAAATACTATTAGAAATGGTAATACTGCTTGGAGCTTTATACAGATTCAATGCCATCCCTATAAGGATACCCATGATATTCTTCAAAGAAATTGACCAAACACTTCTGAAATTTGTATGGAATAAAAAAAACCCACCGATAGCTAAAGCAATCCTTGGGAGAAAGAAGATGGGAAGCATCACCTTTACCAACTTCTACCTCAACAACAAAGCAGTGGTAATTAAAACAGCATGGTACTGGAATAAAAACAAACCTGTGGACCTATGAAATAGAGTTGAATATCCTGACAACCAGCCTCAAATACATGAAGAATTAATTTTTGATAAAAAAGAGCAAAAAAGTACGAAATGGAGCAAAGAAAGCCTCTTCAACAAGTGGTGCTGGGAAAACTGGGCAGCTACATGTAAAAAGATGAATTTGGACCTAGTCTAACACCATGCACAAAAATCAGATCAAAATGGATTAAAGATCTCAATATCAGACCTAAATTCAGTACATCAAAGAAAATATAGGAAAAACACTCCACGACATTGAAGCTAAAAACATCTTCAAAGAAGAAACACCACTAACAAAACAACTAGAAGAAAAGATAAGCATATGGGAGTACATGAAGCTAAAAAGCTTCTACACCTCACAAGAAACAATGACCAAGATACAAAGAAAGTGCACAGAAAGGGAAAGAATATTTACCCAATACCCATTTGATAAGGGGTTAATATCCAGGATATATCAGGTACTGGTTGAACTTTATGAGAAGTAAATGAGGAAAAGAAATGAACAAAACTTCGACAAGGAAGAAGTTTGAATGGCCAAGAGACATATGAAAATTGCTCATCATCGTTAGTCATCAGAGAGATGCAAATCAGACAACAGTGAGATATCATCTCACACCACAGAGACTGGCACATATCCAAAAGAGCAGAACAACAAGTGCTGGAGTGGATGCGGGGAAAAGGGACTCTCATCCATTGTTGCTGGGAATTTGACTGGTACAGCCTTTTGGAAAACAATATGGACATTCCTCCAAAGACTAGAAATTGAACTCCCATTTGACCCAGCCATATGACTCCTGGGAATTTACCCTGAGACGCCAAAAACACGCAGCGGAAAGACTATCCCTACTTCTATATTCATAGCAGCATTATTCACAATAGCCAGAATCTGGAAACAACCAGTATGCCCAAGAATTGATGACTGATAAAGAAACTGTGGTATATCTACACAATGGAATACTATGCAGCTGTTAGGAAAAAATGAAGTTATGAAATTTGCCTATAAATGGATGGACATGGAGAGGATCATATTGAGAGAAATTAGCCAGAAGGAGAGAGACAGATATAGAATGACTGCATTTATTTGCATTACCTAAATATATATTTTTGATATTACGATTTATATAGTTATTATGATACCAATATCCATGGTCAGGCAAAACATGAATCAGGAAATCTTGTCAAAGATGAAAATTGCCTTAATTGAGTGGGAGTCAGAGGTTAGGTAAGACAGAGACGGGAACAGTATGCCAATAATTGTTGAAAGTGCTATTACCCACATAGAACTGAGCATTAGATACAGGCAAAAAGATACACATGATAGCCTCTAAGTATCACTGTATCACTGTTATCACTGTCTTCCCGTTCATCATCGATTGGCTTGAGCAGGCACCAGTAACATCTCCATATGTCCTGTCTCATGTTAGTAGAGCCCAAGGGCACATGCTTGCTCCAGGAACATAAAGAGCCTCAAACCATTCCATCAGGTCATGGGAATGAGGTCTAAAATTGTTACTGGTATTTGGCATATCAAATACAAAATGGGTAGCTTGCCAGGCTCTGCCGTGCAGGTAGCATACTCTTATAGACATCTCTAAATCCAGAATTTATTGATGAACTGCGCGGCCGCAAGTGGGGCTGCACGAGCCAGGCTGTAATAGGCTGGTCTGCAGGGTGGGTGGAGTTCTGACAAGAGGGAAGTCCGGTGGCTGTGAAGAATGGAGGCCCTCATGGAATGGGGGGGTCGCCTGGCTTGTTGCAAGGCTCTGCTGGGGTAGCCGGCCAGGGATAGAATCTGCCATCCCTCCTGGTGCCTTGTGAGTGGCTTGGCACAGGGAGAGCCAGTAGCAGCTCTGCCCCATGTCTGTGAGTCTCTGGATCAGCATACCTGAGCTGGATTTAAAAAAAGACTTCAGCAGGGTGGATCCTGATGAGCTGGGCTGTGATAGGCTGGTCTGCTAGGTGGAGTTCTGATGGAGGGGAAGTCTGGCTGTGGAGAATGGAGGCCCTCATGGAGTGAGGGGCCGTCTGGTTTGTTGCAAGGCTCTGCTGGGGTGGCGGGCCAGGGCTAGAACCCGCATTCCCTCCTGGGAGCCTCGTGAGCGGCTGGGCACAGGGAGAGCCAGTAGCAGCTCTGCCCCATGTCTGTGAGTATTACCTCTAAGTATATGTATTACAATCAGCAAATTGTAATAGGAAGAGAGAAAGAGAGAAAAGAGATAAAGAACCTGCCATAGGGGCAGGCTAGGGGAGTAGGGATGGAATCGGGGTCATTGGTGGTGGGAAATGGGCACTTGGGGATGGATGGGTGCTGGAACACTGTATGGCCGGAAACTCAAACATGAACATTTTTGTAATTGTTTTTTATTTTGGTGGTATAATAAAATATATTTGAAATAAAAAAGTACTGTTAGATCTACCAGAAATATGTTTGTGTGGGGGTGGGGGGGGTGGTGGCGAAGGGCAGACAACAGGTAAGATAGAGAATGGACCGCTGTCTTCACTGTTTCGCTGTCTTCCCGTTCATCATCAAATTGCTCGAGCGGGCCCCAGTAACATCTCCATATGTCCTTTCTCATGCTAGTAGAGCCCAAGGGCCTCTGCGTGCTCCAGGAACATAAAGAGCCTCAATCCACTCCATCAGGTCATGGGAATGAGGTCTATGATTGTTACTAGTATTTGGCATATCAAATACAACAGGGGTAGCTTGCCAGGCTCTAATGTGAGGGTAGCATACTCTTATAGTCATCTCTAAATCCAGCATTTATTGATGGACCGGGCGGCCGGCTTGGGCCGCGCAGCCAGGCTGTGATAGACTGGTCTGCTGGGTGGAGTTCTGACAAGAGGGAAGTCCGGCGGCTGTGAAGAATGGAGGCCCTCATGGAGTGGGGGCTGTCTTGCTTGTTGCAAGGCTCTGCTGGGGTGGCAGGCAAGGGCTATAACCCGCCATCCCTCCTGGGCACCTCGTGAGTGGCTGGGTACAGGGAGAGCAAGTAGCAGCTCTGCCCCATGTCTGTGAGTCTCTGGATCAGCATACCTGAGCTGGATTTAAAAGAGACTGCTTCAGGGTGGACCTTGATGAACCGGGCTGTGATAGGCTGGTCTGCTGGGTGGAGTTCTGACGAGAGGGAAGCTCGGATGTGGAAAATGGAGGCCCTCATGGAGTGGGGTGTTTTCTGGTTTGTTGCAAAGCTCTGCTGGGGTGGCGGGCCAGGGCTAGAACCCTCATTCCCTCCTGGGGCGCCTCGTGAGTGACTGGGCACAGGGAGAGCAAGTAGCAGCTCTGCCCCATGTCTGTGAGTCTCAGTTTATACATGAGACCTAAATTAATCAAATCTCAAAACACAAAGTAGAAGGGTGGAATGGGGGAAATCATTTAATGGAATCGAAATTTGACAATAATGCAATAATAGATGAAAAGAAACACAGTGTTAGAGGAATCCAAGAGTTAGAATAGGGGTTAAGGAACATACATTATACATAGCTGATCCCAGTTTGATTTCGTGGTATCACATGGTCCCTTGAGCATTGCTGGGTGCAGACTTAGAGCTTCCCAGAAACCACCAGCATCTTCTGAATAATCTATGATGCTGAGGGTCCAGAACAGCACCGCATCTTTGTGCCCAAGCACTGAACTGTTAGCCCAGTCTGCAAAAACTTTTCCAGAAAAGCCCCCCAATCACGCAGAATACTACTTGGGAGACACCACCCATTTTGCAGCCCATCAGTAAAGGATCATTTTGAATTCCAAGTCTTATTACTTAAGTAATATATTTTTTAGGATTTTACAGCCTAAGTTTTAATTCCTTTGATGAATCAAGACAGAGTTAATTGAAGATCTTTGGGAAAATTGTCATCATTTAGGCACTATTAAAATTTAGTCATGATTCAAGGAAGGAGGTGAAAATATAGGACGACCTAAATGGAAGTTTGAATGGAATTTCTGCCTGCCTTATGTATGAATTTGAGGATTTGATGACTCCAGTAGAAAAAAGAAACTAGAGAGTAGTGAAAATATCAAGTGCAGTGCAGTTAGAATTGTATCACTATCACTTGTATCACTTGTCTTCCCATTTTTCATCAATTTGCTTGAGTGGGCACCAGTAACATCTCCATATGTCCTGTTGCAAGCAAGTGTAGCCCAAGGGCATCTGTTTGCTCCAGGAACAGGAAGAGCCTCAAACCATTCCCTCAGGACATGGGAATGAGGTCCATAATTGTTACTGGTTTTTTGGCATATCGAATAAAACACAGGTAGCTTGCCAGGCTCTGCCGTGTAGGTGGTATACTCTCAGTGGAAAGCTCTTATCTCAACCATTTACTGATGAAACTCAACAGGGAAAGATCAGGTTTTCTCTTGGGTGGAGCTCTGAGGAGCTGTGGAGTCTGGATGTTGAGAATGACTGACCTATTGGTGAGGGGTTTCCTCTGGCTTCTTACTAGGCTCACTGGGATGATGGGCTATGGCTAGAACCTACCTAGAACTATATAGAGTGTATAAATGTGAAAGATCCTGGGAAGGACCTGATCCTAACATCCAGTACTATCTAAGACAGTTCTGCGGCTGTGCACCGATGGAGCTGTGGGTCTGGTGTGTCTCTTCTCCAGGGTTGGAGGTGGAGGTGAAGGAATGGGAGGAGGGACCCAAATCCCTGCTCCAAGTCTGGCCAGCGTGGCCCCTCCCCGCATGTGTGAGCAAACCCTTGGAGCTATGTTGGACTCCGCTCAGGGGCTGACCAAGCCCTTTACCACCACCAGAACTTCATGGGTTGCTTCCACGTGGGGCCAAGCGGCACAGCTGAGCGGTGGTGGTAAAGGGCTCACCAGCTCTTGGCCAGTCCAACATAGCTTCAAGGGTTCCCTCACAAGTGCGGGGGGGGGAGCCACGCTGGCCATACTTGGAGGCGGGATTTGGGCCCCTCCTCCCATTCTTCCACCTCCACTTCCAACCCCAGAGAGAGACACGCCAGACCCACAGCTCCATCCGTAACTCTGGAAGAGAGATGATCCAGACCCAACCACTCCAGACCCATAGCTACGCCGCCGCCCCCACGTGGATGCAACCCATGGAGCTCCAGTGGATCACTATACTGATGATAAAACTTGAGCAGAAGACAAGTTGCTTCTGATGGCTGAGCAAAGTAGATTTTTAAAATGAACTCTCCTTAAAGGTGCTGTAAACTATGTTAAAATGATAATAAAGAATTCAGAATATTACATAAAACTAATTACTAAGACAGCAGGGTTTGAGAAAATTGACTTCAATTTTGAAAGAAATTCTAATGTGGGCCCGAGCGATAGTTCAGTGGGTGTTGCATTTGCATGCTACCAACCTGGGTTTGATCCCTGGCATCCCATATGATTCCCTGACCACCTCCAGGAATGATACCTGAGTGCAGAACCAGGAGTAACCCCTGAGCATCCATCAGGTGTGACCCAATAGAACAAAGAAGTATATTTTTGAAAAATAATTTCTAATGTCCAAATTCTATAAAAAGGCATATTTTACAGAAATTTTTTTGAAAGAAAGGTTCTGTTGATGCCACAGTTTTCATTGTTTTATTTAAGGAATTGCCACAGCTTCCCAACTTTCAACATTCACTACACGCTGATAGATTAAGTGGCCATTCATCAGGAGGCAAGACCTCCTCCCAGCAGAATAAAGATCCACAAATCATACAAGACAAGTATCACTGTCTTCCCATTCATTATCGATTTCCTTGAGCGGGCACCAGTAACATCTCCATATGTCCTGTCTCATGCAAATAGAGCCCAAGGGAAAAACTGCTTGCTCCAGTTGGAACATAAAGAACCTCAAACCATTGCATCAGGTCATGGGAATGAGGTCTATAATTGTTACTGGTATTTGGCATATCTAATATGACACAGGTAGCTTGCCAGGCTCTGCCATGCGGGTAGCATACTCTTACAAGACAAATATATTTACCTTTTTAATAAAAAATTCTTATTTTAAGTATAAATATAAGTTAGAAAAAATGCTAAATGCATAATGCTAAAAAGAATGAATGTGCTTTATAGACTGTGGTAAATATAGTTTTTATATGCAAGGGAAAAACAAAACTCATGTGCCTCTTTTTGTGATACTAACTTTATTAAAAGTGAAATCTGGTACCAAATCTGTTATCCCAGCAGCTGAGTCTTGATTTTATTTCCCTCTCCAGTTAGAAAAAAAGGAAATAGACTATTCATTCAATTATTTCTAATGCCATAGTAGATAAAATCTACTTGGGACTTAAGGAAAATATTCTGGTACTGGAAAAAAAGTAAAAGAAGTGGTTACCTTCCAACTTGTGGACAGTATGTGTAGGACTATAGTACTTACAACCGCAAAAACCATATTTGATGTGAGTAAAATAGCCTTAAAAATTAAGCCAACACACTGAGGGTGACAGAGTAGGATTTTGGAAAACAGCAGAATCTTTGAGGTGAGATGCCACTGAGCAGTTGAATTAACCAAAGACTTGTACACATTATTCTGTTGCTTTTTTCTTTTTTGCTTTTTTTTTGGTTACACCCAGGGATGCTCAGGGGTTACTCCTGGCTCTTTGCTCAAGAATTACTTCTGGCAGTGTTCGGGAACCATATGGGATGCCAGGGATCAAACCTGGGTTGGCCGTGTGAAGGCAAACGCCCTATCTGCTGTGTTATCTCTCTGGCCCCCACATAATTCTATTTTTAATATGTAATAGACATACTAACTGTTTAAATCCTTTTGAGATGAGGGTCATATTGTTTGCAGAACTAACACAGGAAAGAGAAGTAGAGAACATTTACCACCTCATAGCCAGAATTATCAATTTTTTCTGCTGTTTGTAACGAATCACAAATTTAGTGCTAAAAACAGCACAAAAATATTCTAACAGTTCTGAAGGACACAAGACTGTTGACAGGTCTGAGCTCCTCAAGGCTTAGGAGGGTATCCAGCACCTTGCCTTTAGTAAACTTCTTGATTTGGGTATCTCCTCATGTCTGTGATCTCTGCTTCAGTCAGTACATCTTCCTCGAGAGCACTGATCTCCTTCCCACTAATAAAAGAGAACTTTTCAGTATAAATCAAGATTCCTACTTTTATCACATCTATAAATTTCTTTTGCCAGTAAAATAATATATGCACAGGCTCAGTTATTAGGACTTCATCCTTAGGGAATCCAGTCAATTACTGCCTCAAGAAAGTGAAGCAACCCTGGAGACTTTAGGAGCTGGAACAGCTTTCCCCCACCAGATTGCCCGTATTCTCTTGTGCCAAGAGAGACATAATGAGGACATCATTGAAGAGCAGTTCCTGTCTCCTCCAGATGACCAGTCTCAACTATAATCTAGTTTTAGTAAACAGTTGTGTATGGTTTCTAGGTCAGCCTGGAATGATTGATCCATCCTGCCTCATCTCCGTAACAATATCATTTAAATGTCTTACTATGTGAATTATTATTTTTTAGAGGGTCAAGGGCCCCGTCTTTGATTCTTAGCCAACCAGGCTGTTGGCTTGCAGCAAGGGCCTGAGAATGTTGCTTGAGCCACTTGGTGCCAGGGGAACCTAGGTTTTGTGCTTACAAAGGTTTTGTGCTATCCTAGTTTGTGCTTACAGGAATATTCTGTACCAATGAGCCATTCCGCCAGCTCAACTTCTGAAAATTTCACGGCTGCTATACACATTTTAGAGATGAGCAAATTCAACAACAGCAGTTATTTTTTTTTTTGCATCAGAGAACCAATAACTTTTTTTTCCAGAAAGTCTTTCCATTTTATTAATTCTTAACAAGAAAAAAAATTTCCCTTTCTTTTTGTGGGTTTGTTTGTTTTGGTAACATTTTATTATACCACTGTGAGATATACAATTACAAAGATGTTCATGATTGGTTTTCAGTCATACAGTGTTCCAGCACCCATCATTCCAGCAGTGCCCATTTCCCACCACCAATGTCTCCAATTCCCTCCCCACCTTCCCTAGCCTGCCTCTATGGCAGGTTTTATCTCTTTCCTCTCTTTTGTTTTCTCTCTCTCTCTTCCTTTTCTTACACATTGTGGTTTGCAATGCATACATTTAGAGGTCATCATGTATATCCCTTTTCCTATATTCAATGCTACTGACTCTCCCTGTGCCCAGCCACTCATGAGGCGTCCGGAAGGGATGGTGGGTTCTAGCCCTGGCCCGCCACCCCAGCAGAGCCTTGCAACAAGCCAGACAACCCCCACTCCATGAGGGCCTCCATTTTCCACATCCGGACTTCCCCCTCGTCAGAACTCCACCCAGCAGACCAGCCTATCACAGCCCGGCTTGCGCGGCTGTTTGCTGCCGCTTGGTTCATCAATAAATTCTGGACTTAGAGATGATTACAAGAGTATGCTACCCGCATGGCAAAGCCTGGCAAGCTACCCATGTTGTATTTGATATGCCAAATACCAGTAACAATAGACCTCATTCCCATGTCCTGATTTAATGGTTTGAGGCTCTTTATGTTCATGGAGCAAGCATGTGCACTTGGGCTCTACTTGCATGAGACAGGACATATGGAGATGTTACTGGCACCCGCTCGAGCAAATTGATGATGAACGGGAAGACAGTGACAGTGATCATACTCTATGTATATATAGATACATATGTATATATAGATACATATGTATATATATGTATGTATGTATGTATGTATATATATATATATATATATATATCACCCAAATAAATGCAGTCATTCAATATCTGTTCTTTTCCTTCTGGCTAATTTCACTCACCATGATCCTCTCCATGTCCATCCATTTATAGGCAAATTTCAGAAATTTGTTTTTCCTAACAGCTGCATAGTATTCCATTGTGTAGATGTACCAGAGTTTTTTTTTTTTATCCAGTCATCTATTTTCAGGGACTCTGGTTGTTAGCAGATTCTGGCTATTGTGAATAGTGCTGCTATGAATAAAAGTGCAGGTGCTGTTTCTGCTGTGTTTTTGGCCTCCCAGGGTATATTCCAAGGAGTTGTATGGCTGGGTCAAATGGGAACTCAATTTCTAGCTTTTGAAGGAATGTCCATATTGATTTCCAAAAACTCTGTAGCAATCTATATTCCCACCAACAATGGATGAGAGTCCCTTTCTCATTGCATCCACGCCAGCACCAGTTGATCTTGCTGTTTTGGATGTGTGCCAGTCTCTTTGGCATAAGATGATACCTCATTGAACAACAGAAGTTCTTTCAATTCACAGGGTTTCCTAAAAGGTCCATTTCCTTAGCTTATGTGGGAGCTGAAAACCTGCGGCTTGTAACACTTCTCCAGATATAGAAAGTAAGCTCATATTCCTCAGTAGTGCTTTTGAGTTGCAATTACATCCACCTTATTAATTCTCCACTGGATTTATCCAGTGGAGAGTTTTTTTCGCCCCCTAACAGCAAGTGCACATTTAGATCTTCAGGGAGGATTAATTAATTCATCAGCTCTGTCACACCAAGTTTTCTTACATTAGGGAGGTAAGCCTTTTCCTGAAGCCCCTAAGCATTGTTTCCATTTTAGTTTGATCCCTAAAACAATCCCTCAGATTCAAGGAGAATGGTAAATTATGATCATCCCCGTGCATGACCCTCATTGAACACAGTGTTTGACTCATTCCTTATCAGTGCCACTTAAGGAGCCTCATTGCTGTGAGCATGTATTGCATGAGCACTGAGCAAGGCTAGCCAACGGGGAAGAAAGACAGGGAGCCAAGGAGACAGCTCCCACCCTACAGAGGATAGATAGAACAGAAGACAGCTAGTTCACAGATAAATCACTAATGCTCTAACTGTGTAACTCCAACCCCCAGTGCATACAACTTGCTTCTCAGTCTGCGTATTGCTATGACTCAGAACAGACTTCATTAGCTGTTCGCCAGTGGGTCCGAGATGACAGGGGGCGCTCTCACCATGTCTTTTCCCAGCACCGTGGAACACAGTGTTTGGCTCATTCCTTATCAGTGCCACTCAAAGGAGCCATAAGTAAACTGCTGTACACAACTTTGAAGATACTGTTTTTTCCCTAAGGAAGGGAAAGGTTTCATCATTGGACAAGCATGCACCTTTTCAGGAAGACCTTTCATAAGCACTGGTTTTTTTTTCCCTTAAGGCTATTTTCAAAACAGCTGATTTCACCATGAGTGAAGCACATAGCCCCATTATTTGTCTTCTCAGCAAGGTGCAGAGCTGAATCACTGAGCCAGGGTGCAATGCTTCATTGCAGAGCACTCAGAATGAGCTGAAGCCTGTGCTCAGACAGCTCAGTTCTCCTAGCTCCACAATACGAGTTCATGTCAGAATCAAACTCATATGATGCAGTGACTGAATCAACACACTTGGCATCAGTGTTTCTGTTACCCCAGCCCATCTCTGGGCTTATTTCTTAGACAAGAAGGATAATTTAGTGTAGTGATTGAACCAACTGGGGAAGCACATATTGAAGTCAAGCGTCCCTTCGTACTGTCCGACCATCCAAAGCAACAAGTAGTCTCCTCTCCATTAATTAGCTATCATCAAGGGCTTGCTCCTGAAGAGCACTTCAGCAACACTGACCCAGTTCACATCCTTGTGGTGTGGAGGGAGAATTAGACCAACACAAGTTGAAATATTACAAAATATTATTATTATTAATAATAAGGAGTCAAGTGATAGGCTTCTGCCTGCTTCATTGAGTCATTTCTCCATTACACTTCTGCTTTTCCTGGCTAGATCAAAGTCTAAGTCATTGCCCTCAGTAGGTATGCGAACACCCTTTGTACAGGTGGGGTAGCCTTGTAACCAGAGCCAACGTGTGTTTTCAGAGTAAATACAGCCTTACATTAGGTCCAAAAGGTTTCTGATAACTGCCTGTAGATCACCCGGGTCTATAGAGTCAAGGACAAAGTTAAATGAGGTCACTTTAGCTTGAGGAAGTATGAAGAGAATTTTTCTGCTACATATCTCTGAGACCCTGAGTCTCCCCTTCTGTCTTGTAGCTCTCACTGGCCTCCACCAAGACTTGGTCAAAATGCTCAGGCACTCAGAAAGTTCTGGACCATGCTGGTCATTCATGGCCAATTCTAAGGGGTGTACTGGAATAAATCTATTTTTCTCTCCCTCTCAGGCCCCTGCAGGTCTTGTGTGGCCCTGGTCTTCATTACCTGGAAAGCCACAAAGAGCCCTGATAGTTGACCTGAGGCAATTTTTCTAACTTCAAGTGAGGGATTATCTGATTTGCTGTTTTAACATGAGTCACTTATATGCCCCAGAAGTGAGCACTCAACCCTGTTGTTGGTTGGGTCTTCACTTCTGGGGCATATAGTGCGTGACACTGAAAGGTGCACAAAAGGAAGGAGCCTTTGGAGTATAGAATACCCAGTGGTGCCCTTGCTGTTCTGAGGGCTAGAATTAGAGTAAGACACTCAGGTGCAGCGTACTGTGAAAATTCCAGATCTTAGTAGAGAGGTATTTGGAGTACATAACACACTGAACTTTAATATTGTGGAGCTGAAGGAAAATATTTCCTTTGTAGTAGGAAGCTCCTGTTATGTTTTGGAGGAATTTTTCCAGTAAATCATTTAACAGCTGCTTTACTGTTGAGGCCTTGAAATTCTATCCTTTCTTGGGTTACACACACTTTTGCTTTTGGAAACTTCACATGCTTTTCTTTACCAGTAATATTCTGTTCCCAAAATACCAGCTCCTTGAGAGGATTTAATAAAGGCTGACCTAACGAGAAATTGCAAACCTTCTTCTGATATCTTTGGCTAAGTACCATGTCCTATGTAAGTAGAACCGAAAGGAATAATGGTTTTGTGACAAAATTATTTAACCATCACCTAATATAAAATCATTTTGTATATTTTGTTACTTTTTGTTTCACTTTGGGGGCCATAAACAGCAATGCTCAAGGGTAACTCCTGACTCTGCACTTAGGAATTACTCCTGGTAGTATAGTGGGGACCATAGAGGGTGCCATGATCGAGCCTGGATCAGCTGCATGCAAAGTATGCTGCCAAATTTTGTATTTGTGAATATAGACTTGGTGACGATGGTGGATGCTACTAGTGTATAATGTTTGTGTATGTGTGTGTATGTATGGATGGATGAATGGATGGAAATATTGGAAGAGTGGGACTAAAAATGGATTATGGGACGAAATCTTGGTAGCATAAATTCTTCCTTTATATTATAGACTGAAATTTCTCTTAAAAGAGGGCAAACTCTGGAATAAATCAATCTTAAAAAGGCCTAAAAAGAGAATAGTTTACTCATGCCACATTACTGAAAAGAGAATGCTGTTTTCAAAATATTTTTACATGTGAAAATTACTATTTCAAAACAGAGTGATAATATGCTTAATTTATTTTGTTTTGGTTTCAGTGATCAAACCGAGGACTTCACACATGCAAGGCAAATACTGTACAACTGACTGTATCCACGGCCTTCTGAGAAAATTGTTTCATAAAAGGGACGCCTAGCTAAAATGAATTGAAAAATAGAGAAAAGAAATTGGAGATTGTAAACTCACCAAGAATTGTACACCAAACTAGGAACCATATGCAAATGCTTACTGAGAGAAAGATTTTAGATAGACTGAGTCATGGGAATATTAGTTAAGTCCTTTAGGAAAGGATGATTCCTCAGAGGCAATGCAAGAAAGAAGTGAAAGAACAAAAATCTTAAAGTTTTGCTCTAAAATGCTGACCTGATACTGGTCACAGAACCTCAAGGGGCAGAAATACAGGCAGGTAGGTGACAAAGACTGGAGTTGGTCAAGGAAAGAATTTTGCAGATATTTTATTGACAATTTATAATTTGAGCAGAAATACTATTTATAAGAACTTTTTAAAAAAAGTTTCTAGGTCGGTCAGAAATTTTGGTTCAATTTCATTTATATAGCCATTTTGATTCCAGGTAATTCCTCATTTTAGAAACTGTATATGTTGGAATAGTAAGAGGTCAATAAGGTAAAGTTCTTCCTTTTAAGTGCATAACAATGGACATAAAAATGCTTGCTTGATTACTTAAAGCAATCACATTGCATGCCTTGTGAAGTGGTTAAGCTTGCTGACATTCTGTTTTCTCCCCTACATCTCAGTCTTGATTAGGTTTGGTATATTTGCAAGACAGTCACTCTAACCCATTATTCTTATGTCTTAATTTCACAACAGAGGGAAGAAAAGAGCAAGTTTCTGTTAGAGATTTTTATTTTTTTATGATAAGCTCTACTCATATGTAACTAATGGATTTCACCCACCAATTAGAAGGGGTACAACAAAGGGAACAAAAGAGTTTTAATTTGAGTGAAACTCATGTAATTAAAAATAATTCTACTGTTGTGTAATATAAAAAATAAAATAATAAATAAAAGTAATTTTAACTTTTTCATATGACAGCACTTATAGTTGTATATAACAGTAGAAAAAATATGGATGAGGTTATTTAAAATTGCAGAGGCAATGAGCTTAGAAGAACTCTGGCCTTCACAAGCTTAATTCACCTGCAACCCAACTGTGACACATAAACCAATGTCTGCTGTTATAAGATCTAGGGAAGAAGGCTAGAAAGTTCTGGCTGAAAGAACCTGTCATTAATTTTCTTAGCACACTTAATCTGGGAGACACGGGGTAGAGCTGCTACCTGCTCTCCCTGTGCCAAGCTGATCATGAGGTGCCCAGGAGGGAAGGCGGGTTCTAGCCCTGGCCTGCCATCCCAGCAGAGCCTTGCAAGAAGCCAGAGGAACCCCCACACCATGAGAGCCGCCATTTTCAATATCAGGACTCCACAGCTCATCAGAGCTCCACCCAGCATAAGAGCCCATCACAGACTTGCTCATCAGAGTTCCACCCTACAGCTGACTATTTCAAACCCAGGTATGCCTGCTCCAGAGACTCAGAGACATGGGGTAGAGCTACTACTGGCTCTCCCTGTGCCCAACTGATCATGAGGTGCCCAGGAGGGAAGGCGGATTCTAGCCCTGGCCCGCCATTCCAGCAGAGCCTCACAAGAAGCTAGAGGAACCCCCACACCATGAGGGCCACCATTTTCAACATCCAGACTCCACAGTTCGTCAGAGTTCCACCCAGCAGAAAAGCTGATCCTTTCCCGTCTCGGTTCATCAATAAATGCATGAGATGAGAGGCTACTCCAAGAGTATCCCACTCGCACAGCAGAGCCTGGCAAGCTACCTGTGTCGTATTTGATATGTCAAAGACCAGTAACAATTATAGATCTCATTTCCATGACCTGAAGGAATAGTTTGAGGCTCTTCATGTTCCCGGAGTGAGCAGATGCCCTTGGACTACACTAGCATGTGACAGGATGTATGGAGATGTCACTGGGGCCTGCTCAAGCAAATCAATGAACAACAGGAAGACAAGTGACAAGTGACAGTCAGGGTAGGATCTTTCCAACAGTTCTCTGTAGAGATACAGACTATATCAACTAAGTGTCTTATAGTTCAATTTTATTATGTCCACTTACTACCCAGAATTGACAAAACCCCACATGTCAGGGGCTCTGTGCCACAAGATTGTCCTCACTCTGGACACCAAAGACAAATGCTGGGCTGTTACCAGGGACCACTAAGACCTCAGACCTGTCAGTATAAATGAGATTTTTCCATGCCTTCCTTACTCAGGTTTAACCAGTCATTGATAACATAGAAAACTCACCAGGAAGCTTTTGGAACCTCACTATTCAACAACGCTTTATCAAACGTGCATTGTGTATACCTGATTTATTAACTCATTGATTGCTGGTAGTTGAACAGTCACCAGTTTCCCTATCCCTTCCTCAAGGGTCAGTGGGTATGACTGAAAATTTGAACCCATTAATCCCATATTTGATCTTTCTGAAGGCCAACTAACTCTCTTCAGAAGATTTTGTGGAAAGATCATGAATTACAAAAGTGGTCTTATCTCAGGAAATTCCAAGAATTTTAGGAATTCTGTGCCAAGAGCAGGGAACAAAGATCAAATATATTTTTATATCACAGTGAGGTAAATTATATTGACAAATTTTTCTCATATTAAATAATTCCTACATCCTTATTTTTTTTTCTTACTGCTTTACTTGGCCTAATATTTTGTTTAACATTTTCACATAGTAAGCATGGTTTATAATTTTCCTTGTCAGTTTAGTGATTGCTTGATTTTATTATCAAGTTCAATTAAATTTTTAATAAGTTGGGAATATTTTCCTCCTTTTCCAGACTTAAAATGTACCATTAGAATCTATTCCATTAATATTTCAGAACTCATTAATAGAATATTCTGAATTCGGTGTTTACTTTTTGAGAGATCTTTTAGCAATTTTGATTATAATAAGATCATTCCAATTTTCTATTTTTCTGGAATCTGTTTTGATTAGTTATGTTTTTCTAGGAATATGTCCATATCACTTAGATTTTAAATATATGGAAATCATATTATTCAAAATGTTTCCTTTGTTAAGTTTTGGTGGTCCTAGAGGTTCTTTGAGAGGCCCTAGAGCTATGCTTGGTGGTGAGTGGGGGGCCATGCAATACCAAGGATCAAACTCATATGTGTCAGGCCAGTGCTCAGGTATATTAGGCCTTTAAACTGTATCCTTGGCCATGCTAGTCTTTTTAACCTTTGCCTGTCCCTCTTTTCCATTAACAAAGTATGTTTGTTTCTCTATTTCCTCTCTTACCTTTTGTCTGATAATGTTAGAGTGACCAGGAGTCCCACGCATGCTTAGTTGTAGGTCTTCTACAATACTTTGATACAGGCATACACCACACTGTGCTTGCCCTGGGGCCATGCACTTTCAGTTGTGGTACTCACACATATGCTCACTGGGGGTCACACCTTTAGCTGTGGTTCTTATGAACATTCACTGTTGTGCTAGTCTTGGTGGGGCTGATAGGCCTGTTGGGCAATGTGCAGTTGTGATGTTTGCCTGGGGGTCACACTATCCATCCAGTTATAATGAGAGCACAAACCTACTAAGGAGCAGCCAGAAATTGCCTGTAGTGTGAGGGATGTCAGCAGAGCAGCCAGACAAAACCAAGCAGCAATGCCAGGATTGTTCTGCTTGCATGCAGCAACACTGGAATCTACTCTTGATCTCATTCTCACAAGGTGGGTGCTTTTGCCACTAAGTCATGTCTTGGTCCCTTTCTTTATTCTTTATTTCTGCCCAAATCCCCAAGACAGACCTTAGCTTATAATTCCAGTGAGCCCTGGCAAAAGTATTCATTATCTTAGAAGATATTTAGGATGGTACTTAACTCTGCCCCCTTTTCACATACTATCTTTTCATTCCAAGGGGTAGTGTTTGCTCTATTATAATTCTGCAGTGGGTAGTGGAAAGGCCAATAGCTCTTAACCACGCAATCAAGGACCCAATGTAGGGAAGTTGTGCTGTTACATTAGATGTGTCTGTCTATGAGAGACAGAAACCCAGTCAACAGAAGTAGAATGAAAAATAACAGTGATGATGAAATTAGTAGATATACCTGTAGAATCATTATTACGAATTTGTTATAGAATTAAAAGAAAAATAGATGCATGCTGAGAATATGAAAACTTCATTAGAGAAACAGAATCCTTCAAAAGAAATCAAATAGGGACGGAGAAAAGTATAGTGGGTGGGGCATTTGCCTTGCATGCCACCAACCAGGGTTAGCTCTCTGGCATCCATATTGTCCCTTGAGCACTGCCAGGAGTAATTCTTTAGTACAGAGCCAGGAGTACCCACTGAGCATCTCCAGATGTGACCCAGAAAGAAAAAAACCTAAAGAAACAGAGAAAAAGAAATTAAACAGACACTTTATAACTGAAAGATGCAACATATAAAATGAAATTTTTACAAGGTAATTTTGACATTGAGTAAGAAAAAAAATTAAAGACAAAGTACAGAAACTATCAAAATTGAAGACTAGTCTCAGGCACCTATGACCAATAGTAAATAAATAATTGGCTTATCAAAGAAAGAGATAAATAATGGCATAGAATGAAAATATAAACCAATAAAATTTGTAAACATAAAGCAAATAAATGCAAATTTCTATCAAAGTGAATTTTTTTTTTTGCTTTTTTGGGCCACACCTGGTAATGCTCAGGGGTTTCTCCTGGCTCTGTACTCAGGAATTACTCCTGGCATTGCTCAGGGGACCATATGGGATGCCGGGATTGAACCCAGGCCAGCATGGGCAAACGCCCTACCTGCTGGGCTATCACTCCGGCCCCTCAAAGTAAAATTTTGATAACTGCTACATAATGAAATTGCTACAAATGTCTGAAAAAATATTAAAAACAACTTGAGAAAAGATAGATAACAGTTGAAGAATGTTATTGATTCTTGAATTCTCAGTAATGTTGTGAGTCTTATTAAGTCAGTAGCAATAGACATATTTGGTCCATCACTTGCTGTACTTACATCTATATTCTAAGAAGAAACCATGTTTGTTCTAATGTAAGAAGGTTATTCTCTGTACGGAGAACTTATAATTATCCTTCTTTCCCACATATCTTTCTAGTGAGGCAAGACAGAGAATGTGCTTAATACATAAGCATAAATATAAACCAAATAGCCACATAGTAGTAATGACTGATGGATGACAAATAGACCAGTAGACATACTGAATACATAAAATATTATGTTGATATAGTACTCAGCTTAAAATGACTGAAATTTCTTGCTGTGATTTTTACATTGCATCATGCATTTTCAATACGAAGCTTGTTGTTTATAAAAATTAATGAACTTGCTTGGTGGTGAGACTGCTACAGGTTTATAGAAAAATTGAGCGTAAATGCTTTATAAACCCTATCCCAATTTTCTTTAGCACTAGCTTCAGTATTAAGATTTATATTAGTATGGTATGTTAGTAATAGTGATGTGATAAACTGATTCATTACCATTAAGCTAATGTTTTTTAATTTACATTGGGGTTTCTCTTTGTGCTGTTCTTTTTCTGAGTTTTGAAAATGTATAAAAAGTAACTACCATTGAAGTATTAGTTGATAATTTTATAACTAGTGAAAATTTTACAAAACTAATTTGATTATTTAGAATATAGTGATACGTACTTCATAGACTACAGTGCTGTCCTGTTAATTTAATGGAAAACATAATCATGGGAGATTATTTCTATTTATTGCTCTTCTACTAATTATACCAATAATCTAATCTTGGAAAGTATATTTTCCTATTAATTTATATGTGTATTCTTTTGTCCTAAAAAAGGCAATTAACTTTTTTGAGGTCATTTTTCTTTGTAATATAAAACTGGAAAATTTCTGTATATGTTCAACTGCATGTCTAAAACTATGCCAGGGATATTTTGGGAGCAAAAGTAATGACAGACTTGGTAATTGGAAATGGGAAAAATACATACAAATAAAAGGAAAAAGAAGAGCATTCACATCAGTAATGATATTTCATATATTAGGATGATTTTTTTTGTTTTTATTTTGAGCTGCCCCAGCAGTGCTCAGGTTTTGCTCCCTCCCAGCTCTGAGCTCTGGGATCATTCCTGGTGGGCTCAAGGGAGTACTTGGGGTACCATGGATAGAACCCGGGTCATCAGCATGCAAGGAAGATGCTCAACCTGCTGCATTATTACTCCAGCCCCATATTATGTGAATTTTCATTTTAAGACAATAGGCCATAGTTGGACAGTTAGGCAAAAGTTAGATAAGGAAAAATACAGGGAAAAAGTAAACTTGGTCCAAATGTGTAGAGTCACAAGTTTGTTCTATACATCTAAGTTGCACAATAGAAACTGCACTGGCCAATGTTGTGAGGCATGAGGCCCGAAGGCTAAGTGGGAAGGAATTGGTGGATAGTCTTCTGAGTGCCACCAAACCCAGGATGGAATTATTCTACATGCTATTTATGTTTTCTGTCTTTGCATGTGTTACTACTATATATAGTAATATATAACACACATATGTGTATATATGTATGTATGTATATAGATATATGTATGTATTTTAAATGCCCATCTAAGTGTTTAGAGCCAAGCAAAAGTGGTAGTGGGACTAGCGAGAAAGAATTATCTGCAGAAATTTCTATGAAAAAGCAATACATGACATCTGGACCTGAATTTTGATTAGGAAAAAAAGGATGAATTATAGGAAGATAGGCATTAAGGCCATAAGTGAAATTTTAAGAGTAATTGAGTGGGTCCAGGAGGAAGCTCAAAAGGGCTGGAGTTTATGCATGCCTGTGTTATCCCATTCGATGTTCCTGATCCATTCAATCCTTCCTGGCATCTCCAGATGTGGCCTTGATGGTCCCAGCTCTGCTGCATCTCCAGGCCAGTTCTGCATCATTTGTTCAACAGTCTGGCAGCATCTCTCGGGCTGACCCCATCACCTCCTGAGCATTGCTGGAGAGGTGCGTCCCCACTGGAAAAAAAAACAGAGTAAATGAGTCCTTGGTATGAAAACTAGGCAGGGGAGGCACAAGCAGAACAAGTCTGAGACCCTCCTTGACTGGGGAGATGACTAGGACAGCAAGTTGTGAATTGTCAGGTGACTGAATTGGAAAAACTCAAGTATTTGGAAAGAAGAGCTCATTTAGCCGGGAATGTAGGGAGTAGGATTTTTAGAGGGTTTGGACATTTAGAATTTGCGGAAGGAGAGGGGGAAATCTTTCCTTCCAGGGATAACAGATCTAGTCATACTCTGAGGCTCCTCTACTCTTCATAAACCCATTTTTAGGTGGGATTGATCAGTCTGTGTAATCCTCAATGTGAGATGGTCTCACAGAGCACAGGGCAATACAGTTCTAACCATGTGTCATGCCCTTGAAATGTTTCCTTGAAAATGTGTCTGGGTCACATTCTGGACATATCACAAGCACTTGGCAAGTACTTCAGAGCACATAATCTATGAACAAATGATTTATAAGGTTATTTTATAAAACATATGGAAAGAAAGAAGGTTGCAATGACTGCTTTGTACCAGAAGCTAAGTAAGTTAGAAGTGTTTCATACATTATTTAAATCAGTCCCCAAAACAATTCTGAATGACTGCAATTTCAATTTGAGAAGAAAATGGTAGTTCAGGGATGTAAGAAAGTTGTTTGACCTTCAACTGCCAGTAAAATAAAAGCAAATCATGAATTACTTTTATATAGGCATATTAACATATTATATAGTTTTAATATACAATATCACTTTATATAGTTATAATATATTTTTATAAAATAATTTTATATATTTTAAAATAATTAGTGCCTTAAATTAGCTTTGCCCAAAGTTAGGATTTATATAGAAAAAATTCCAGAAAATAGCCTCTTTTCCTTCCCTAGAGATAGAAAGTATATATTTTTCAATTAAAAGAAGCATTTCAGTGTTGAAGTTAGAAAAAAGAGGACTTATTAAATCAGTTACAAGGTCAAATAAAGTATTTGGTAGGCTAAGACTTGTTAGTCAGGGTTCACATTCAATCTTTCATCAAGAAGAGTATGCTTTGCAGTACATTCTTTGGAAAGATTACCAAAATAAATAAAAAGGAAAGTTTTCTAGCTGCCCCAAGCATTGTGAAAACACAACATATCTATGTGATTACCTGGCAAAGTCAAAGTATTTTATTGGGAAAATAAAAAGTTCAGAACGAATTCAGTGCCAATGACCTTTAAGCCACCTGAAATACAATGAACGTGATGAAGTACAGTACACGCTTAATGTCTATGGGCTTAAAGTCCAGAGTCAAATCAAAGCTTTTGATAATTTGCCATGCAAGAAGCCAGAATTATTATTGAATTCCTGTGGAGAAAGAACTAAGGTTTCTCAAAAAAAAATTGCTGATTTAAAATTGATTTGGGGTCACACAGACAGTGCTCAGGGCCTACTCTGGTTTTATACTCAGGGATTACTCCTTGGAGACAGATGGACTTGGAGAACCATCTGTGATGCTGGGAATTGAGCATGGGTCAGCTACATGCAGGGCAAATGCCCTGCACATTCTGCTCTCCAGCCACTGCTTTAGACATTTTTATGCATATTGCCCAAGAGAAAAATTATTAAGGCATGTAAAAATTAATATACCATAACCACATAAGAAATACTTTTTTTTTTTTTTGTCTTTTTGGGTCATACCCGGCGATGCTCAGGGGTTACTCCTGGCTATGCACTCAGGAATCACTCCTGGCGGTGCTCAGGGGATCATATGGGATGCCGGGGAAGAAATACTTTCTTAGTAAAACTTGGCCTAACATACATTGAGTTATTTGCCAAACATTACACAGTTTGTTTTGATTTTAATACAAGATTTTTCATGATGACATTTCAAATTTAAAGTTAAATTTTAAATAAAATGCTAATTTTCAATTAAAATGTTATGTTAGAATTGAACATATCCTATACTTCTATGGAGAGTATTATTTCGAAAAAAAAATAAAACTAAGATTCATTAAAATTTTTCTCTGATATCCAGGTGACTATATCTCCCTCTAGTGTTCAAAGAAACCAGATGCAGTCATTGTGTTTTTCCAGATCTGGTTGTGATTAGCAGAAGGTCAACATGTGGTAATAAAGCAGCATCATTATTTGTTTTTATGGGATTCTGTCCATATATAGCTCAGTATTTTCGCAAATAAATACAACATGCATGACTAGTCAACCACATTTTGTAGGATTGTTTTAAATTTTTTGTTATCTAAGATATCTGTGGTAACTAACTTTGTACTTGCATAACTCTTTGTTAAAGAGTTGGCAAACTATATAATTTTTCATTTCAGGTTTCCAGAAAGTAAATGAGAGCCTTGGGGCTTGATCCTTGGATCACCTTTCTTTTTGTTTCTATTTTTACTCTTCCACTTGATGATTCATCAGAGCTCATGACTTTAATTACCATCCATTTGTGAAGGAACTAATCTATACCTGACCGAGCAATACTTCAACAATACTTCTTACCTACTTAATATTTCACTGCTATAACTAAGTGGCTCTTCAAACTTAGCATAATCAAAGTCTTGTGGGGTGGAGAGAGAGTACAGAGGGTAGGGTGTTTGCATATGTCTGACTTGCCATCAAGCTCCTTCTATCCCCTCAAAAGCTAAGGTTTTGGTTTTCTTCATTTTCCACTGCTCACACTTCTCTCCACTTCCGATTCTTTTTTTAATATTTCATTTTTATTTTATTTATTTATTATTTATTTTTGCTTTTTTTTGGGGGGTCACACCCAGCAATGCTCAGGGGTTACTCCCGGCTCTGCACTCAGGAATTACTCCTGGCCATGCTCAGGGGACCATATGGGATGCCAGGGGTCAAACCTGGGTTGGCGCATGCAAGGCAAATGCCCTACCCGCTGGACTACTGCTCTGGCCCCCTCCATTTTACAATTCTTTGCTTTCTCCATTTCAGTGAAAGATCTGACCTTAGAGAATTTAGAGAAAACAACCAAAGTGTTCCTACATTAACCACACTCCTTACATATAACTTACCAGGACTTAACTGATTTTCCTCCAGAATGAACCTGCTGTTGTGTCCTCTTCTCTCAGTCTCCATAATGTGCCAAGTTTGGCCTCCCACGGTCACTTTTCTAACCTACTCTAGCCATCAGACCCCTAGTTGATTTCCAACTTCCTTTTGTGTCCCATTTCCATTTGTGACTATTTTGTGTGATTAAAATGAAAGCCTTCTTCCCTGTATCCTGCCCTTGTCACACCCTTGAGTGAATCAGTTAAGTAAATATTCAGGCCTTTGCTCCAGCGCTCCCACTTCCTGAGGAACTCATTAGACCCTGGAAAGTTACCTCCTTGTCAATCAAGTTTCAACTGTCTCCTCCTCTGAGGGAATTTCCTCCTTTATGGTTTCTCTACCCTATTTAATTTTACTCAAGTACTTTTCATCATTTGAAACAAATAAGTATTAATATTCTTGGGGGGTTGCTAATTTTCTGTTTCTCTTTACTAGAACAGAAACTGAGGACTTAACTGTCAGTATTTTGCATGCCTGTAATAGCAGTTGGCCCACATTGCTGTTCAAGAAATAGTTGTGTAAGGGCACGATGAGGGAAGAAAAAGGACACAGTTTGGTTTCTATGGAAGAAAAAGAACAAGCAAAGAAGACCATATACTGGACTCGACCATATACTGGACTCCTCAGTATTCTCAACCTAATGCAAGGCCCTATAATAACAAAAGCTGCCATGTTACTTCAGAAGAAGCATATATAACAAACACCAGCCTCTCCGTCCTCCTCTCATGCTATAGCTTCAAAGGTAGGAAGCTAAAAAAAAAACATGAGTAGTAACAAACAACATAAACAGTCAGAACTTATTAGCTATATAAGCACACACAATATATTGCAGAGAGAACTATCTTCCAATAAGAGATTTCCTTAGAATCAGCACAATTTTGAGCACAAATCCTTAAGTAAACATTTGGTTTATATTCAATAAAATAATTTTAACAAAAAATTCTCAAACCCTAGGAAAAAATATAAAATCACAGTTGCAACTGAACTTGTTACTCAAGACACCAAAATATTAGCAAGTCAATTTGTGTTCTTCATTTTGCCTTTTGTATTTGGTTAATTGAGGTAATCAGTTATTTTCCCCAAATCCCTGTTGGAAATAAACGGCCTTATTTCTAAATTCGTAAGTCAAAAGCAGACAGAATTCTCTACCCAAACCAATCTTTTGAGAAGACAAAAAAATAGAAGTAAAAAAAGTCCCACATCTTACTGAAACTGTCGCCCCAATACATTTTGATTCTCTGCTCTTCTGCCCTTTACCACTGTCTTTAGCCCAGCTGTAGCCACCATCACCTCTCACGGAGCCCCTGTAATAGCCTCTGAACAGGCCTTTCCTAATAGGTTTCTCACTTATCTCCAGTCTTACTTTTACCTTTCAATCATAATGAAGCCAGGATGATGTAGATGTGGTCCTAAGATGTAGATGTGGAACCATCATACTTGTTCCTCTTATTTGTCTTCAATTTTCCTCTTTTGAGAAAAAAACAAATTTAGTTCATTAAAATATACTTAACAAAAATTAAGATTTTAATTATTGTTAAATGCCCTAAAGAAAATAGATTCACATTGTTGCACAGCCATCTCTACCATCCATGTCAAAATATCTTTTCTCTCTATATTGAAACTCTCTACACAATGATTCCTCATTCTTCCACACCTCCAACACCTGACAATCAAACTTTGGTAGATATGAATTTGACTACTTTACACGAGAGGTGTTACACAGTGTTGATCTTGTGGCTAGCTAATTTCAGTTGGCATAATGTTGTGGTAAATGTATGTTGCAGTTTGCGCCAGAAATTGACTCCTTTTAAAGATTAAATAATATTCCTACTTGCCATTAATAATAGATTTGCTAAGAAATTGTAGAGAATCAATCAATAGAATACTATGCACTGTGAACAAGAAAAGAGTGAAAGGGACTCATTTCTGAGATACTTTGTGAGAAAGGGAAGCAAATTACAGAATAGGTTCTACAGTATCCAGGGATTTGTAAGTTGCATGTATTTAATGTATAGAAATGCCCAGAAGTTTGCATTTGCTGAAAGAAGTTTCAGCAACTGGCTACATTAATGGATATGGAAGTGAGTGGAAGTGAGGGAGATTTTTTTTTTGATTTTTTTTTGCCAGATTTCCTGGTTTTTTTTATTTATTTATTTATTTATTTATTTATTTATTTATTTTTTAGTGATTAAACATGTATTTATTTTAGTTCAGTTAAAACATACATTGTTTCATTGAAACGGTGTAGCACTTTGCCAACAAATCATACTGAATTGTTTGCAGCACCCATCCCGCCACCAGTGCCCATCTCCCACCACCAACGTCCCCGGTTCCCTCCCCCTCCCCAGCCCTGCTCCATGGCAGGTTCTTGATTTCTTTCCATTTCTCTCTCTCTTTCTCTTTTCCTTCTCCTCCAGACTATGGATTACAGAACATACATTAAAGGGTTGTCATGTGTATCCTTTGCCTCTATTTAATGTTCAGTTCTAGGTTGGCATTAGTACCCTCAACAATTGTTAGCACACTGTTCCATTTCTGTCCCACCCAGCCTCTGAATCCCACACGAAAAGTGAGGAGATTTTTGTCAGGGACATCGCCGGGGTCCCCGACAGTGCCAGGAAGCGAGTTCCCTTCTACCTCTGAAGCTGGTGAGGAGTGGATGAAAACTCAGGAATCCGATGCAGTTTTAAAAGGGCTTTACTATCACAGGTTCCAATATACAATCCAAGAGCAGGGAAAACCTCCGGACTCTGGGTTCCCAGCTAGGCCCCAGCCAGGTGTAGGCTAAGATGGCTGCCACCATGTGTTGAGGCCCAACAGAGAATGGAGAGGACGGAGAAGCAAAAGCCAAGGGAAGCCAAAATGGCAAAAAAAGGGCGGAAATAGAGGGCTTCTTTTTTCTTGCAGCTTATTTTATAGCTAGAAATCCGCCTCAAACTCCACAGCCCAGCCCATTCTGGGCTGGGCTATCTAGATATGAAAACAGGAAAATAGCTCTATAGAAATGTAGCAACTTCAGGAGACCATTTGGCTGTTTACAAGGGCCCAGAGCTAATTCAAAGCCTCCTAGCAGAGCTGGGAGGAGCTATAAGCTAAATGTAACTTCCCTGACAGGAAGGATCAAATGCCCTCAGGTAATTTCTCCCAGCACCTCACCTAGGCTCTATTATATGCTAATGTTTTGAGCCAAGATCTGCCTGGAAATGCCTTTACAGGATAGAGAAGGGGGTTTCTGAGATGGCATGTCTCTGCACCAAAGACTAATACTAATGCCAGTTAAATATTTCTCCAAGCCTTTACAAGTCTCGTCTACTTCATGGTAGTTTTGTATTTTAGTTGCCTTTGAGTTATCAGGGGAGCCATGCTTGCTTGCTTGGAGGCAAACAGCATTTCTCTCTGGTCTAATTACTTAGAGATCCAACGTGGCCAGGCAAATACGCTGGCAAGATCTAGCTAGTCCCATGATGATTGTGGTAGCATGAGAGAATATTTATACCAGCCAGTATAGAATACATGGTCAGATAAGACTGCCACATTTAGACTACCCTCTATCTGTGAAGTGACCTTCAGAAGGCAATCCAGGGCAGATACAGAGGCCTAGGCTTTTAGGTGTCCTGCAACAATTTCTTGTCCAAAGATTTGTTGTATTTGAACATTCCTCCATATCCTTATGTAACTTATAAAAATAAATTCCAATATAGTATTAAAAAGTTAAAAACATTACCTTATTGTTTGTCTCTTCACTCCTTGATAGGCTCTTATGATGTCTCCACTTTCAGTTACTGAGAATAATGCTACATTAGTTAATATGTGTACAGGTGTATTTGTAAAACTGTTTCAGTTTTCTGGGATATAAATCCAGAAATAATTTATGAATTTAATGATGATTTTTTAGTTTAATATTTTATTATACAACCGTGAGATATACAGTTACAAAGATGTTCATACTTGGGTTACGGTCATACAGTGTTCCAGCACCTATCCCTCCACCAGTGCCTATTTCCTGCCACCAATGAACCCCATGCCCTCCCCCCCCCCTAGTCTGCCTCTACGGCAGGTTTATTAATCTCTTTCACTTTCTCTATTTTTTTTCTTTTCCTTCTCTTAAACATTGTGGATTGCAATACATACCTTTAGAGGTTATGTGTATCATTTTGCCTATATTTAATGCTCAGTTTTAGGATGGTATTAGCACTTTTGACAATTATTAGCACTTAATGATGATTTTGAGTGAGTTTTTATTTTTGCATTTTGAGTAGTTGCCATACTGATTTTTATAGAGGCATCTCTCATTCCCATGAGCAGTGTATTATGGTCCCGTGTGGGGAATCAAAACCAGGGTGGGTCTCATGTAAGGAAAAAATCCATTATTTCCTGTGATATCTCTATGTCCTGTTTACTGTAAAATTTGAAATTAAGAACTTTGAATCCTTCAACTGTGTATTTTTCAAGAGTGTTTTGGTTATTTAAAGCCCTTGACATTTTATATGTATTTTAGGATGGGATCTTTTCATTTCTTAGAAATGTTGTAGGTCAGGTTTTATTGCCCATAATCATGAAACTCCTTAGCATATTGGAAAGCCCTTTGAAAGAAATGGCACACTTAATCCCATGCACAAGTCATATAAAAATGAATTAAAGACCTCAACATCATACCTGAACCCATAAGATACATGGTAGAAAACCATAGACGAAACCCTCCACGACATTGAAGCTTAAGGTATCTTCAAAGATGAAAACACCACCGACTAAGTAAGTGGAAGCAAAGATATACATATGAGACTACATGCAACTAAAATGCTTCTGTACCTCAAAAGAAACAGTGACCAACATACAAAGACAGCCTACAGATTGGGAAAGGATATTTACCAAGTACCCATCTGACACAGATTTAATATTCAAGATAACTAAAGCACTGGTAGAACTTTACACGAAAAAAAATCCAAGTCCATCAAAAATGGTGAGATGAAATGAACAGATACGTTCTCAAAGAAGAAACTCAGATGACCAGAAGGCATATGAAAAAATGTTCTTCATCACTAATAATCAGGAAGATGCAAATCAAACAACATTGAGATATCATCTCATACCACAGAGACTGGTACACTTGATCACTTGATCACTTGAATTCCCGTAGATCATGGATTACTCGAGCGGGCACTAGTAGCATCTCAATATGTCCTGTCATCATGAGAGATAGCCCAAGGACATCTGCCCACTCCAGGAAGATAAAGAGCCTCAAACCATTCCATCAAGTCATGGGAATGAGGTCTATAATTGTTAATATAATTTTTACTGGTATTTGGCATATCAAATATAACATGGGTAGCTTGCCAGGCTCTGCTGTGCGGTTGCGATAATCTTGCATTCACCTCAAAACTCTAGAATTTATTAATGAACCAGCTGATTACTGGAAGCATTTCCAACCCGGCATCCCTGCCTTCCGCACGCTGCCCTGGGCGCCAGCAGCACACACAGGCTGGGCTCTGGAGTGACGCAGAAAAACTCTGATTTCTGAAAGTGCCGTTTCACCCATGTTTAACTGGGTACTGATGGCTTCCCTGACATACATTAAAAAAAAAAAAGAACAACAAGTGCTGGTGTGGATGTGGGGAGAAAGAGACTCTCATTCATTGCTGGAGAGAATGCTGACTGGTCCAACCTCTTGGGAAAACAATATGGACATTCCTCCAAAACCTATAAATTGAGGTCCCAGTTGACCCAGCCACATCACTTCTGGAATATACCCTGGGGTCCCAAAAGCACACGGCAGAAACACCATCTACAACTTTGTGTTCATTTACAGCATTTCCACAATAGCCAGAATGTGGAAACAACCTGAGTGTTTGAGAATAGCTGACTGGATTAAAAACTATGGTATATCTAGCCAATGGACTACTAAGCAGCTATTAAGAAAATGAGTCATGAAATTTGCCTACAAGTGGATGGACATGGAGAGCATCATGCTGAGTGAAACGAATCAGATGGGAGAAGAACAGATCTAGAATGACTGCATTCATTTGTGGGATATTAAAAAAAATATGATCACTAAAAATGACACTAAAGAGGAAGTGTCAGTGGTTGGATTCTACCACATACATGTATGTGAGGGGCAGGGGGTAGATTAAGGTAGAGAAGGGAACAGTTTGACAATAATAGTTGGAAATGGCAGTGCTAGACTAGAACCTGGTATAGAAAATAGGTCAGAGAATATACATGATAACCTTTAAGTGTCTGTATTGCAAACCAGCCTAGTAGAGAAAATAGGTCAGAATATACATGATAACCTTTCAGTGTTTGTATTGCAAACCAGAATGGATAAAAGGAGAGAAATGAGAGAGAGAATTCAATAAATAATTTTTAAAAAGAAAACAAAGAAAAATAAACAAAAAGAAACAGAAAAAGTAAAATAAGAAAGATAGGGCACACTTATGGGGCAGTTTCGTCTCTAAGTTCCCTCTAAACCCACATCTACATCTACTCGCCAACTTTTCAGAAAAAATTCAGTTCTTCCAACAGTTCATCTACCCCATTTTCTGCTCGGACCGTATTTTCCTGCCTGAGTCCTTCACCTCAACTTTCTCATCCCCTCCTACATCTTCCTTGAGAAATTAATGGGCACTTTATCTTTGCCTTGAGAACATTCTCCTGCGTGTCTCTGGAGCACTGTCACTGCTTGTCCTACCTCAAGCCTGTGCTGAAGAGATTGTGGTTTGGTCTC
Organism: Cryptotis parvus; assembly: GCA_021461705.1. Classification (NCBI taxonomy): domain Eukaryota; kingdom Metazoa; phylum Chordata; class Mammalia; order Eulipotyphla; family Soricidae; genus Cryptotis; species Cryptotis parvus. The sequence continues at coordinate 979 of JAJIBD010012662.1, read as the reverse complement.
ATTTATAGCCGAGTACTCAACACGATATACTTCCTATAGTAAATTATTGCTATTGGTTTAGATGAAATTCTAAGATTCTTTTCATGTCTTTGTCCAAAGAACAGTTTCTAGTGTGTGTTAAAAGAAAGGAAATTGAGAGGAGTTCATGGACAATAGATGTTCACTGATTCTGCAGGACTTGTTCTAATTCTACTCACACACAATAGAATTGAAAATATATATATATATATATATATATATATATATATATATGTGTGTGTGTGTGTGTGTGTATGTTTAAAAATATATGTATGTACATATATATGTATATACATATATGTATGCATGTATAAGTATCTATCACCTCCCTCCCTCCTCCCTTCCTTCCTCCTAAAATATTGTTGAAATTGCAATAGATGAATTGCACCAGTCTTCAAGACCTTCTGAGGCACAGAGAAAGTTAAGGCAGGGGTTCGGGCACCTACTGAAGTTAGAGGGGCGCAAAAGGGGCCTTAAGTCCCACGATTTGAGAACACAGGGAAAGCTCCGGTCCCTTTCAGCACGTCGGTGCAGAAGCTCCAGGGAAGAAGCCTCCTGCGGGAACGCACAGCAAATTCGCGTGTAACTGATGACCGGAAATGGAACCAAGGCCGGTTGCTTAGCAACGGCTAGGACGCTCCACGCCGCGGCGCGAAGGCAGTGGAGACTGCGCGGACGACGCCAAAGTGCCGCGTCCCTCGTCGTCGAGCTCGCGGGACTGGGAGGTCGGGCAGAGGCCGGTGCAGTCGACTTGGCCTCGCAGCCATGAGCAAAGAGCAGGTGAGAGGCCGGCTCCTGCCAGGCTGTTCCAGCGGGGACGCTCCGCCCACGTTTCAAAAGTGTTGGAAACTTCTTTCCCTTGACTTGCCCTCGTTGGCCCCAGGGACAGAATTTTCTTAACCCCAGTGACCGGGTCTGGGGCACTGAGCGCTGTTCCCGCGAAAGCTCCTACAGGTTCCCG